>NIPQ01092650.1:0-13021 GCA_002806875.1 Lepidotrigona ventralis hoosana
GAAGATCAGCCAGATTCTGTATGTTCCAGAAACACTTATTCAAAGGAGGGAACTTCGATGAGGAGATAGGAATTTTGCTGACAAGAATTTTTAGCTGAAATTGGTTAGCTTTGGCCAGGATCTTTCGTCAAATACTTTTAGTACGTTATTGAAATATGTCGGTGCATCTTATTGTTAGAGGAAACTTGAAAATAAAGTTTGTAAAGTTACAAATCTTGTGGTACTACAACGTAATAATCATATATCTTTATTAATTTAATCCTAACATCGTTGACACCACAATTTTGCTTTTTATTCATTAAATTATGACATACTCTATTCTTACAATTATCATTCTACATGACANATACTCTATTCTTACAATTATCATTCTACATGACACATAGAAAGATATCTGCTAAGTGAATTAATAGACAGTTTTAATGTCAATGACCGAAGTCACATGTGCGCGATTGTTAACTGTTCCGTAATCCGTGATACAACACCATGTACTTTCAATTCATTAGAACGGCTTTATCATTGCGTAACCGAATCGAATCGTTATATTCGCAAATAATCAAATAAAATCCGACAAACTCCGTGGACTTTCATCTCCTTGACATCGTCAGCGTGAATCCCAGATATTCTTCCGAGACGAAACGAGTCTCTCCACGTGTATTAAATCGCGACAAAGACCAACGTCCACGGCCCTCCCGTTAATTACTCTAATTACCCGCGAACAAAGGCTTGGCGTGCATGAAACGGCGAGGGGAAGGCGTGCACCCGCGCCCTGGTGAAATTCGACGGTGGTCGAGGGACGACGAGCCTGCAACGGTTGTACGAGGCCGAACAACAAACTCCCTCTCGTCGTTACCACGTTTTCTCATTCTGTCCAGGAGCCAGCCTCCCCCGGGGCCATTTCTATTTGTCCTCCTGAGAGCCAAACCGTGTCGCAGCTTCCGACGGCACGCGTTCGCCCGACGTCCGTTAAACACGGCCGGTAACCGAACGGCGACAACACCCCAACCATTGGCAGACGGCTAGAAAGAGAGGATTTTCTCGGTGACGAACAACGGTGACTCGTGCCAACCGATTGTTTTATGGCCGTGGATACACTTGCTGTTAACGTGGAACAGATAGCGCTGGTCGTGCATATCTGACGAGACGAGCGAAGGTTCGAACGCGCTTGTTTCGGAGATATCGGCTAATGGAATTTGCATGATAATGAAATCGCAATCCTGAGGAGATACGGAAGACTCGAAATGACGGCCAGGCAGCTGCTCGAGGTAATGGGATATCGATGAGGGATTTTCTCGCGGGTGTGGTTGATTTCTTTCTTTTATTTTTTTTTTCACGTTCGTTTTTCTCTGCGAAAAGGAATGTTGGAAGATGTGAAGGATGATATTATTGTGAATCGATATATTGTGAGTTTATATGCAGCGAAATTTCGATACATCTTTACTGCATTTGTACTTCATACTTTATTTTATATGTATGTCTTTATTCTTGCATATTGTTCAGCTATATTGTGCAAACGTGTTCTACACATAAATTTATATATCGTCGTACGCAAGAAAATCACTATCGATATTAGAAGATTCATGTGTTTCATACGCAGAATACGTGTAGCACATACAAAACATAATATAGCTGTGTTTTCTAGATTTCACTGTATTAAAAAAATTTGTAGTTTTCGAATCTTATAAGAAAAAAGAGAAAAATGTTAAGAAATAAAATTTCCATCAATTTAAATTGGAAATATTGGAATTTCAGTTCGTTTCGTTGCGGACAAGAAACGAATCGTTTACAGCGTCGTTAAGTGGCGCGACATTTTCTACCTCGTGTCAGTTGACAATTTTACGGTTGGCAGAAGCTATCGGCTGTTTACGACATTACGTGATAGCGCTTCGAAGGCGTTATGCAGCTCCGAACGGTTCAACGACTTCGTAAAATCACTGTTAACTTTGAAACGCGATGCTAATGAGACCCCTCGTGATCTTCGCTTTCCAACAGAAGCGTTTACACTCTCGCTACTCCCGAACTCTGATCTCATTTACCTTCTGCCGGATCAAACTTCACATACATTTATGTATATTTTTAACACGTTTCTAAAGTGTCGAAATTTTAATAGAAATTTCCATAGATTCACAGCACTGCATTTTTCGAGATTTTTTTCTTTCTGTTCCTTGCATTTTATTTCTCTGACACAAGTTTCATGCTTTGTTCGTCGATGATTCTAATCGACGATTATTCTATTCGTCGTTAAAAAATTCCTTACGTAAGAAAAACCAAACGAAAAATTTATTTTCTTAAGCAGATTTGTTTATACAAGTGGAATGTTATTTCCTTTTCTTTTCTACGTCAACTTCTTTCTTTGTGGATTTATTTCTATCGTATTCCCTCACTTACATATAATTCTCTATGAAACACAACCGCTGAGCGACTGAGTGTCGAGCAAACTACGCAACAAAACAGCACTTAGCCAAAGCAAGCGATAGAAAAGCAATATGTTCTCGTACAGACACGTATATGTCAACATCAAAGTTAGTATGTTAACATCAAAGTTGGCTCAAACGATTTTTAAGAATTTAATGATTTAATGTGTTGTTCTTGAATTATAATCAATCATGCGAATTTTTATACAAATTTATTATTATTTTTATACAAATTTATATTTTTATGAATAGAATAAAAAAAAAAATAGAAGATTGATAAAAAATGGCTTCACGTATCGAATATTACAAAGAGCATGTATTTTTACATATTCGTCTGCAATTTCGTACTTGAAAATCTTGCAAACGCACAAAAATCCGCAGAACAACGGAAGACAAGAGAAATAAACGAGAGAAATTCTTCTGAGAAGTCTCACAGTTTCGAGAAGGGCAGTTGCAAGGTTATGACGTTCTCCAATTAACCAAGGTCAACGAAGAATCAGTAGTCCCTAAACGGGGATCATTAGGTGCACGCGGAACATACAAATGATCAGACAAAGAGAAAGAGAGAGAAGCGCGGCTAAACTTACTTCTTTTCATGCACGGTGTACGTAGAATCACGCATAACCGTGCAACAATTCGCAATCGCGACACGGTCGCGATTACTACATTGAATAATTCATCGCTGCCGGTCTTGTCAAAGAATATATCGATAGGGGTACTCTTCCCTTTTATACTTCCTCCGTAGTCGGTATTGCGACTCCTCCCACTCGCCTCTCTTTCTTATTATTCTTCTTTCTCGACGACGTTCCACCGATCCTTCCAGGAAAAGTGGGAAAATTGGTACGTTTCCACGGTTTAAAAGCTTCAAAGTCGTGAGAAGAAGAAGAAGAAGAAGAAGAAGAAAAAAGAGGGAGAGATGGGGAAGAAAAAAGGGGGATGATCGGATCTGAACGAAAAGAACAAAGGTCGACGAGAAATCGCTGCGTTGTCGAAAGACATTTTTTTCGTCGGCTTTTGTTTCCCGGGAAGCCACGGCAGGCAGTCCCTTTCCCCCCTTTTCTCTCCCTTCCCCTCAGCAGGAGTCACGACAAACGGTTCATACTTCATTCAACTTCGTTTCCCATCCATCGTTGGGGATCATCGATAGGAATGGGTACTTACGGATCCGGATATGAATTGAACGTCCAAGTTTCGTTTAACAAATTGTCCTGCCAGGAATCTCTGTAACAAAATTGGTAGCAAAAATCATCCACCTGTAACATTCGGGAATTCTCGAAACTAAAACTATAAACTAGAAGATTGTATTCTCAATATAATAAAAAAAAAAGAAAAAAATAATAAATAAAAATAACCGTAAATAAAAGCCGCAGTACGATGCGGAGTCTACTTTCTCATTTTGGAAAATAGTCATGGAACATTCGATATTATTCTACTTGAATTACGGTGGATGATCGATTAACGAACATGATCCGTTCAAAGACGATGTTCGCTACCCGAATTGTTTGCGGAGTCTACTTTCTCATTTTGGAAAATAGTCATGGAACATTCGATATTATTCTACTTGAATTACGGTGGATGATCGATTAACGAACATGATCCGTTCAAAGACGATGTTCGCTACCCGAATTGTTAATCATAAATAACAATAAAAAGTGTTCATTATCCAAACACGTATTTGAAACATAAAAATCTTTCGCGAAAGTGTTCGTTGTCCAATTTGTTCGCAGTCAAAACTGCGAACTGTTTGTTAATCGATCACTCGCTGTACTTAGTACAAGAAAAATAGATCGGGAAATATGAGGAGTTCGAATCCAAGGACTCTGAAAGTTCGAACCTACTTGGTACTCGATCCCATNTCGCGGCCGGAATATTCTATTCGTGGACTTCGTGACTGGAATATTCGCCGTTTTTTCTCGTAAAATCTCGATTAAATAAAGAAAAATAGGAACACAGCTCCGCTGTGTTTATGGGGAAGAGTCAGGGAAGCAAACGTGATAATAGATGCGATTATTAAATTCGACTCACAGACTATGTTAGTTAGTGCATTTTGTAATACGGCGTAGGTCCTAGTATTTTTAAGTAGGTAGTTCATTCGCTGTCGATCATCTTCCAAGCAAACGTGATAATAGATGCGATTATTAAATTCGACTCACAGACTATGTTAGTTAGTGCATTTTGTAATACGGCGTAGGTCCTAGTATTTTTAAGTAGGTAGTTCATTCGCTGTCGATCATCTTCCACCAGCATCCATCCAGCATCATATCCAGCAGATAGGTACCTGCGTCGTAAAAGAAAATTTTTGTTTAAAGATCACACGATAGATTAATTAAAAGACTGAGACTAACGACGAAGGAATTTCTCATTTGAAAAGCATACAATACATACATAAAAAGAAACATACATACAAAAAAAGATTTTGTACTAAACTATCCAATTACCTTTAATTATTAGACTACGGCTTTTTATACAAGTTTATGCTCATTTGTATTTGTATTTTTAAATTTCAGCCAAACGCATAAAGATTTAGCAGTCTACCAGTCATGACTTTGCCTTGCAATTTAATTACAGATCGAATTAAACAATATTATTAACGATTTGTATTATACAACAGTGGAAAATAAAATAATTTTTATTAATTTGACATGTCAATATTGATATGTCAGTATTGATATAAAATAATTATGTTTTTGTCGATAAAGAAGAAAGAAAAATACTAAGTTTCAGTAAGTTCTTTAAAATGACGTTTCAGAGACACTTTAATTCACATTCTCTTAAGAGGTGACTTGACAAATGACTCTATATATTATTATAACTGGAAAGAAGTTTTGTCGAGATAAGAAAGGTTGGAACATTTTTTTGTCACGAAGGATCAACTCTATCGAAACCATGCTACCACGTGGCATCCTACGAAACAGATTATCTACCTTCGCATCATCGATCAACTTCTTATTACTTTATTACATCATAAGCCTACGTACGTATATACTTATACGCTTTCGTTGTTTTACACGTGCTGATTTTTCACATTGGCTAAGAATCAGAATGAAGCAGAGATAGGTAGTCGTTCGAGGATAGAAACTCATGAAAGAAGCTCAAATTTTTCGTAGCAAAATGACTAACTGTGAAAAAAATATACAGTGTGCCGTGTTTTTATTCCGGAGGTGTTTATACATATTTCTCTAGTTACGCTAATTGCAAATTGTACAAAGTGCCGATCTGCGACAGAGAGAAACCACCCCCGCGCTTCTGCAGAGCGCGTGGACTCTCATCGTTCAATCTCGTAACCGCATTATAATCGTATCACGACTGTAACCCCCTCTCTAAACAACTGCCACGGTTGCGGATAATCGCCACGGGCCGCTTAATAAGAATGATACCGAGCGCACACGGACACGCGGTCCGCGTATTAAATTACCCTCGCCGGTGGCGAGTGTCGGGCTGGCGAGCGTCGCGTCGGACGACGCATCGCGGAATCGCTAATGGAATACTCTGGTCCGGCCAGAGTATTGTCGAATTTCGCCGTTCCGCCGGATAAAAGCCCGTTAATTCGCAACCCTCTTAACGGGCCACACTAATGATTCCGTTTTGGCTTGGTGGTCCTAGCTGTCACCGAGCCGTCACGCGCAGATGCAGCATGTCCAGCTTATTCCTCCCTTTCTCTTTCTCCGCGCGCGGTCGCCTCTCCGCGACGCGTATACTCTCTCACTCTCTCTCTCCTTCTCTGTGTGTGTATGTGTGTGTGTGTGTGTGTGTGTGTGTGTGTTACAACGCGACAACCGGGACACGACGCGGTGGTCTCGCTATCGATTCGCAGCCGAAAATGATTGCGAGTGCGTGGCACCGTATTATCGTGGCCAGCATTTAAACGCTGTTAGAAACGACCGTTTCAACCGGGTAACAAGCGAATTCGAGCTGATTCCTTTCCGCGATCATCAAGGGTAGTTGATGGTAGATTGGTATATTGTGATTTGCTAATGGGCATCGAGGCGGGGAGGACGGTGAATTCAATGGTTTCTTAATCCTTTGATGGTGCTTTTAACTGACGAATGATTCGGGACGGGATTCAATTTGGGAAATTGTTCTTCCCTGTTTATCGTTATTCTATTTTCTCTTCGGCGTTGCACGACGATCGCGTTGGTTAGTGATTGTAAAAATGTGAAATTTATTTGTCGATTATTGACAGAATTAAATAAGATTAATCGCAGAGTAAATTGACAGTGGAGAATAAATGGCTTCAACGAATCTATTTCTACACGCGATGGCAGTGAATTCATAAATAATTCGATAGATTCATAAGTAATAATGCATGGAGAGTTGGCATGATAGAATATAATTGACAATAGTTTAAATTAAAAATTTAAAATTATTAATATAACATTGGAGAGTTGTTAACTTTATTAATATTAACGTTAATAATCGTCATTTATTCGTTAACTCGTTACTTTCATTAAACGCAATACAATTTTATTCATAAAATTGTGAGCACTTTCGCGTCGTTTGTCTTCTATTAACAATTATTTCAATTTCATTAGCCAGAAAGTGTTCTCGTTCCTTTTCGTTAATTAGCCTTGTCCGCAATTTATTTCCACCACTTCAAGCAGATCAAGGATTAAAAGAGTTTGGTCACGTAATACTCTCCAACGACCGCCATACGTTTCCACCGTCTGCCGCTGGCAATCACGCATTTATGTATATCGCTCACATTCTCTCTCGTATTATCATCCCACAAAATCTACTTCCACATTTCTCGAAAATAACATTCCGCTCTCAAACGAACAGCAAAGCCGAGCGATCTCTCGCTCGTTCGTAGAATTTCACTTTCCCCCGCGAACGATCCTCCTGAAACGCCTCGATAACTCCCTCGCATCGTGTGCAATCAGCATTATCCTACAACACAGAGGTCAGTTTCCTCCGTTTCCAAACGGCGTAACGAATTCTCCGGGGGAAATACACCGGAATACCAAAACGCACTCACCGCCGCGTGGTCGCTTATTGTTTGAAAATCGTCGCGCGCGCCACGTGTGAATTTCGACCACCGGAAACGCCGTGAAACGGTCAAGTTTATTTCAGTTGCTCACTAGCGAATCGCAAGGATGGAAAATGGAAACAGCACATGGAGGTTTCAAAAGCCAGTCAAGTCATTTTCCATTAAATGACTCACGCTATGTAAACATGTCTTTCTCATTTCTCTTTGATCCACAGAATTAATTTATTTGTACTATCGTAATAGTTGTGTTACAACAACTATTAAATTTTAACGAAAAAAAAATTATTTCTAATAAGATTAGTTTCTGTGTACCTGAAAACGATCGAATGGTCATTCTGTTTTGATTAGAAAAATTTCTTAACACTGAATAAACTGTTAATCCATAGCTGTTAATTGATAATCGACAAGCATTGAGGGAATGACATCACACACGCATTTTAATCCAGTATTTGCCCTTTCCACTTTAAATTAGTCAAATTTAACAAAGTTCCAACGCTCGACAAACTTTCAAATGCTATTTCCTCTAAAACAAAGTATCGAACGATTATAATAACGTTCTTTGTCTTGTCTCTGCGCCTAGAATCACCCCCAATAGTTTCGCCACGATTTCAGGGACACGTTATATATACGTATGTATTTATATGTATGTATATACGTATGCATCCCCGTCATCCGACTATTTCGTAGCGTCTTGGCGACAGTCCAAATGCCGATATTGCGGGCCTCGACTAACGTCCTGCTGCGCCCCAAACTTCGCTTGACCATTGTCCAGCCCAGAACTATGATGCAACGAGTAGGTTGGCCAGGGTCATTGGAAATTCTGGAAATAATGCTGGTCGGGAGTCTCGCGACCGGTTGTCATCGATTGGTTTCCACGGGAATTAACGATAGGCCGTGGTTTATGACGCGAATAGCCGAGACGGTACCGCGGTGAATATCGATCCCTTTTCAACGGTAACTTCCACCAGCTAATTCGCTACTTCAGCCGGTCAAAGGGCGAGGAACAAAGGAACTCGGCTCCGATAATCTGCGTTGCTCCGCTCGTGTTATTGCCACGGTATCGCGCAAGTTTGTTCCCCGACTGGTTTAAGGGCGTGACTCTCGCTGAAAATTTGCTATTCTCGTTTCCAGATCACGATCAGGAAATGTTCTTTTGAAATAATTCCGAGAGAGAGAGAGATGAACTGCGTTTTTCAATGCGTGACATTGTGTTCAAACTTCTCTGGGAATGTGACTGAAGAATTGTATTTAACTCCAGTCTCCTTGTTGATACCAAAATATCAAGTGTGCAAAAGGAAATTGTAAAAGTAAAATTATTGAACACTGGAACCGGGTATTTAGAAAATTACATATATTTAAATTTAATATTTACTAATATCTATTTACGAGAAAGTGTTTATTCTCGTAAATCGGAACCATTTTCAGCGCAAACAATTTGAGAATCTGTATTTAGAACTCGCGCTGAGAACAATTGAAAATCTATATCCGAATTAAACCATGTCACTCGTTCGCTCGAATATTCCGTGATGTACATACTTTTCTATCCGTCAGATTCGTTTAACTACCAGCAATAAGCTAATCGGCATGTATATGGTTCAAACTGAATACCAGTTCGGTATTTTTATCGACAGGCCTATCGCGCTGCTCCGGCCCAAGAGAAAAATTGCGCGATTCTGCCGCAGACAGAAATACAGTAGGGATATTGATGCAGCATGTATATGGTTCAAACTGAATACCAGTTCGGTATTTTTATCGACAGGCCTATCGCGCTGCTCCGGCCCAAGAGAAAAATTGCGCGATTCTGCCGCAGACAGAAATACAGTAGGGATATTGATGCCGGACTGTCAACGTGCAACGCTCGCGCACGGCTAAACGAACTCCGATACCCGTATCAAAATCCAATATCGATTGTTCTTAAATTTTTTGAAAGCCATCAATATCCGTTTGTCGTTGCCTTTCCGCCCCCTCCCTCCCGTCCACCGATGCCGGCGATCGTGTCGGTGTGTTCGCCACCGGTGGCAATAACTTCCGTCGCTCGGGACTTAACGATTCCTCGAGTTCTCCTNGATCGCGCCGAATGTCTCTCGTCCCGGTAGCATCATTCATCATCCTAGCTACCGGCCACACCATTAAACCATGCCAAACGATCGTCCGGTGGTTCGACAATGGAAGTTGTGGCTTCTGAACGAAAAACGAAGAAAAAGAAGAAGATAGACAATGACAGTAGTAGTAACAAGAGAAACGATAAAGATAAGTGGAGTCCTGGTTTGAGTGGAATGAAACGATATCTGATGATTGCGGATGTTTTGTACAAATTTATATTTCCACAAGAACAGAAGGAACGGAACTTACGTTGATATTGATCATCGATTATATATAAATTATATACAACGGTTACTGTGTTTTATTTATTTTACATATATTTGCATTTTACGATGCAATTTGAAGATACATTTTTTTTTTGCATCTTTGCATATTGTATGCATTCTAAAGGTACAAAAATGGATATTTGCATACTGCATGCATTTTAAAGGTGCATTTAAATTTCTCATAAACGCATAAAAATCCGCAATCTACAATTTACAATTACGAAACGGGGCATTCCATTTTTACATACCTTATCGCTCATCATTCAAAACGATTTCAATAATCGATACACTATTTTCCACTCTGTTTCATTAGATTTATTTATCAATGCTATTTCCAAATTTCTCAAAACTGCTCGAAATTGTCAATACGCTTATGAAATTATTTTCTCGAGTGGTTCGATATAGAGAATTTTTTTCTACGTGATGAAAATATTTACTTATAATTTATGCAACTTACATATATTTATATAATAAATATAAAAAACACGCACGATCTAATCGTACCAAATATTATATATATATTTTCTTTAAATTTCCGCGTCAAAAATATTCGCAGTCGTCTACTCGCGGACGCGTAAAAGAGATTCCCGATAAAGCCAAATTTACGAGACAGTTTTGAAAAATACCCGTTCGAAAACGATATAAATATATTGCAGAGATGTATTATACGGGCGGAG
Source organism: Lepidotrigona ventralis hoosana (assembly GCA_002806875.1). Classification (NCBI taxonomy): domain Eukaryota; kingdom Metazoa; phylum Arthropoda; class Insecta; order Hymenoptera; family Apidae; genus Lepidotrigona; species Lepidotrigona ventralis. The sequence continues at coordinate 10,448 of NIPQ01092650.1, forward strand.
AGAAAGATGGGGTGGATTAAAAGCTTCGATTCGCGGGTAAACAGGGGGCACGCGAACGTTTCGACGAAATTTCACACATCGTAGCAAGAAGGAGCGAAGAAAAGTGGAATAGTAGGTGCGAGAGGCTGGTGGAATTAATTCGAAACGTCGTCGACCAGCGCGTTCGCATAAACACGAAGGGTCTGATGTCACACCCTCGGGCGATAGATAGACGACGAGTAGATACCGACGACCTGTCGCTACGTCCCTGTTTCGCTCTCCACGGATTACGAGTGTTTTCTTAAGGCAGTGGTCCTCTCCGGGTGGCAATTTGTATTCGAGATAAACCGTTATTGATGCCGTCGATATTTCTCAGTCTTATAAAATAGATACCGCCGCCCCTGGAGAGCCACTCGGAGTTCACAGAGAAGGGCTTCGACGTCGCACTGAGGGGGCAACAGCAAGAAGAAAAAGGAGCCACCTTTTCACGACCGACGAGGAGCCCGTACACGGGACAACGAACACGAGAATACAAGTGACTCGCGAACCGAGACAAATGACAATTTATGCTGAAAACTTTAAGGTTGCGAGGCGCGAAATCATCCGACAGATCCTGTTCAGAATTACGACTCTTTCCGACCGAGTGTTTTTTTTCTTTTCTTCTTCTTTTTTTCCCCCTTCTTCTCTCGCGGGACTATGATTCAGAAATGATACGGACACCAGCTGTATTTGTTATCAACGCGCGCGGCGGAATTTCGCGGCACAGAGAACGATGAAAAATACGTCTCGAAAGTCTCGAAGATCGTAGATAGCGTATGACACTTTGGAGAATTACTCGACGACGATGGGCGGTTGGGTGAGAGGGATCTGACGTGTTACTAAATTTCGAAAGTTAAAGGGTTCAAAGTTTTGTCTCGAAAGTCTCGAAGATCGTAGATAGCGTATGACACTTTGGAGAATTACTCGACGACGATGGGCGGTTGGGTGAGAGGGATCTGACGTGTTACTAAATTTCGAAAGTTAAAGGGTTCAAAGTTTCCGTCAAATATTAACTTCCTTTGATAACGGAAGCTGAGGCGAGACAGAAATTTCACGTGGACTTGAATTTTGCGATAGCAATTCGATGATTAAAGTGAAATCCCTCCTAATCTAAATATCTTATGTGATTCTGATATAAATTAAAAAACAGGTACTTAAAATTCCCAGACATTTCAAATAGTTTATCGATGTCGAGCATGCTAATTTAAATTTAAATAAAATTGTAAATAATAAGCAGAGTATGAATCCTGATATAGTAAAATGGACTTACCATAACAGGTACTTAAAATTCCCAGACATTTCAAATAGTTTATCGATGTCGAGCATGCTAATTTAAATTTAAATAAAATTGTAAATAATAAGCAGAGTATGAATCCTGATATAGTAAAATGGACTTACCATACTAATGTCCTGACGTCTGAATCTTAGACGATGGCATCAAGGAAATCTGAAACAAAACACGTTATATTATCTACATGATAAACAAATCCTGGGAATTATCAATACAATAAAACTTCGTTTGCATAAACTTCTTATAGTTCATATAAAATAAAAATAAATGTCCACTGATTCTTGTAATCTTTCAAGCATTAGAAATTCACGTTCGCATAAAGCGAACTCAATTAAAATTTAATTCGTACGAATAGAGTTTACACGAACAAAAAAGCCCTGCTGTACTCGATTTTAAAGGCAGTTACGTCGCGATATCAAAAAAATGTTCGATCCCGTGTACATCCTCCGGATGATGAACGGACCGCAACAAAGCAACCGGCGGTCGCCTAATTGAAAATAATATGTTGCGTGCCGTCAACCGCGAAAATCAGTAACGCACGACGACCCTCGCACGCGAACCAGAAATTAGAACACGGGAAAGGAATTATCTCTTTAGCCAACGAAGAGAAAGGTCATCGATAATACACACGGTGCTCCTCCCTGTGGATTAACGCGATCCGCTCTTAACGACGACGTTCCATATCCATCGGATATAATTCTTATTTTTCCCCGACACTTTGTCAGCCGGGGACAGGCTGGCTGCGGTGGGAACCACCGTGCTGTGAATACCTCGAACATCGTTGAACATCCCTCGGTAAGTCGTAATAAACCACGATAAGGAGAGTCGGCAACGTGCTCTTCGGTGGAAAGTAGCCGAATTTCCCATCGGGCGAGGAGCGGTGAGGAGGGGACGAGGGAACAATACGCGAGAGTGTCGCGCGTGTGTTGTACACGCGTGCGGTTTCGTTCCCGAAGGGCAAGATTTCTCGTAGGTTACCGCGATACCTCCTTATTGGTCGGTACACGGGGAGAGGGACGCGCGCGCCGTGCCGTTTCGCCACCGGGAACGACCTTAAGCGGGACCCGCTCTCTCGATTTTATATCGCACCCCCGAGCAAGGATATTGGATTACAGTGATTTTCAATTATGAGCACGGTGGATCGCCGATCGTCGGGGAAAACACGAGCAAAACTGATGCACGGTGCACAAGCCAGAGATCGGTCGTCGGTGGGGTAAAAAAAAAAAAAAAAAAAAAAAAAAAAAAAAAAAAAGGAAAAAAAAAAC
>NIPQ01092650.1:13112-36104 GCA_002806875.1 Lepidotrigona ventralis hoosana
TTTTTTAAAAAAAAAAAAAAAAAAAAAAAAAACTGAATACTATCGAAGCGTTGTTCCGTATGACGAAAGCGAACGGCTCTTGTGAAAATGTAATTTAACGCAGCAACATCAAAATATATCTACATTTGCCAGATTATATTCGCATCGATAACTGATGATATTTAAATACTTCTGCTGCCAGATTATGAATAATGCTGTACATTATCTGAAATCTCGGAAACGGTATTTTCATACACAGTGATAATACCCTGTCGCGTATCTTCAGCCGTTGTTAATGCATTGATGTTAATCCTACTGAATTATAACTTTGGAGCAGAAACTTTTAATGCACGTCGAGTCTCCGTTTTATTTCTCGACGTGAGTTACTAACAATTATTTCGTCAGAAGTAATAATAAACAGCAAACAAAAATGGAGGATAATCCTGTTTATACCGAAAGATTGCAACAAATTGCAGCAGCGAAATTTCATCTTCGAATTGTTATATCGCTAACGAGTTAATAATTCGTGAAATAATTCTCTCCGCAACGTTAAGTAAATCCACACGGTACACAGGTTGCCGAGGTTATACACCGTTATCGCCTTTCTAATTAATAGCATACAATTTGAGCAGAAATATAAAAGCTCCCAGGCTCCTTTCTCCGCCCGAATAAGTCTGCCACTGCCGTAAAAAATGATTCTTGTTGTTCGCTACACCGAAAGCGTTTATTTCCGCGCGCCACTAAATCTAAGCTCCCGGAAAGGAAGGAAAGAGTGTAATGACGGCGTACTTCGTAGAAACAATTCCGACTTTTCTTTTTAGCCGGATAAGCTGAACTCTCCAGCCACTTATCAGGAAGAAATTACTCCGTGGAAATCTTATTCTACATTCTCGATTGCATCATCCGCGAAGAACGAAAGTTGCTCCGCGAAACTGCTTATTCGCAACGTCGCTGGTACTTGTGGAATTATCTCTTCACTCGTTCTTAAATGTCGCGAATACACGCTCGAATAAAAAGTACGTAACACGGTATTAAGTCGAGAGAGTCGAATTAATTTACGATCTTGCGACATTTACGAGACGTATATATGCCGTATGTAGAGTAACGTAAGTAGACTGTTGATTTGAAACGAGATGGAGGCAATAAGGAAATACTTCTGAGAACGAGTTGGAGAAACTGTTAAAAAAGCTCGCCGAGTTAAATGGGATTAGTGGTTTATACATAGCGAGGTCAGCGTACAGCTGAAGTGTTCCAACAAGGCTTTGTGAATACATACGAACCCGTATACATGTCGCACGCAAGATTGTTTGCGTTATGTACAAGTACGCCTTATGTTCAGATGCTCACGACACGTCTGCTGATTGATTCTCTGAAGTGATTTCCTACTATCGGCATGCATTATCATACACAAGGCAATAGGGAGCAATATCTCGAATGGGTACGCTTGATTCATGGACATGCAATATTGTTCACAATCACATTGCCGCGACGCTCGCCGACATTTCAGAGGCGGACGTACAATCAGAAGCGTGAACAAGTGCTGTTGAATATCAGAATTTGATTTTACACCTTCTTGAATCGCGACAAATTTTATAAATCGTATTAAAAAAATTTTACTTAAAAGCGAGATATTTAAAGCTGATATCGAAGGATTTGGAGTAGAAGTGCAATTAATTAGTAGAGTGCGAATACTTGAGCAGATAACTAACGAAATGAAGTTTAGGTAGAAACTTGCTATAAGCAATTACAGAAGTTGAAGCATTTTCTATGATAACATGACTCTCGCATCAAGTTTCAGATAAAAAATAAATAGATATTGCAACACACGAGTACTTTGCTTGAAACATTAAAAGTTTTCTGATTCATTATTGTAAGATTACACAGATAATACTGGAAATAAATTATTTTCCCAGAACACTTTTATCTCGAGATAAATCAAATCAATTTCCCTGTAGATATTTTAGTACGAAAGAAGTAGGAGAGAGTTTTAAACTAGTGATGTCTTTTAATAATGTACGTATATTAAAGTGAATCGCTATACGAAATAAATTTTACTCATATCTGGTATTTTCTCATTTTAATATGTCAAAACATCTGTTACACGAGCTGCCCTAAGGATACATTTTTGAAAGAAATCCTCTTATACGCTCCGTTCGTTCCTCTGCAGAGCCGCTGAATGTTCGCGTCGACGTTTGACATTCGTCGCGCCAGACGAACCGAATCAGACCTCGGGGTCTACCGTGAATCGTAAAACGCACGCAAGAAGGAATTGTACGTGTGACGTACCTTCTCTAATATACGAAGTTACAGTCATAGAAACGGAGTAGTAGCGAAGCGAAACGATAACTCAAATTCATTCGGCGTGCGAAAAAAATCACGGTCAGTCGTAAAATTACATTCCGTAGAAAATATATCGTTTGATGTTGCAAAAGATGAAAAATAGAAGGAAGAAGAATAGATATTGTACGATGCCAGTACAGGGTTCAAATTTTCAAATCCGCGAAATTGTAGAATTCTTGTAGGATAAATATTTTTTTAGAATGATCCTCATAAAGCATCCAATACGATTACTTGCAAAATTTTAACACATATGGGAAAGACATAAGTATAAAAATTATTGGTTCAAACATGAGAAACGAGTTATTACACGAATATAATTATAATTACACGAATATAATTATAAAAGCTGTTTGCTTTTTAAGGTTAGGTTTCGTACAATCAAATCTTCCTTCTATCGATTTCTTTCTTACTACTGTATTATCATATATAACTGCTTAAAAAATTATAGTACAAGCTCGAATAATGATTCAGATACAATCAATATTATAGTTTCGGTATATAATAGATTCTGAAACAGATTTGAATTCTCATCTCATGCCGCCATTTATATATGTATATATCGTCATATCGATCAATCATCATATCGATAATTCTAATGGCGGCGCTTTTTTCGAGAATAACCTACATGCATAAAGCACTTGCACATATCGATGACATTAACCAAAAATATCATTGCACATTCTCAAATATCGTCGAAAATATTACTTAGCATCGAAAATAGTATCTGGAAAAAGGATTGTTTAAACTCACAGTTGTAAGCTGGAGCTCCATCGGCAGTTCGTCGCTCGATTAGTTTGTCGTCGCTTCGACTGTTTGAGAGAAGGCATCGCCGCTATCACAAAGCCGACGGACACACCAACGACAGAATAAATCGCGTCACGTGAAATGAAAATGCGAAAAGCGAACAAACAACTTTGCCGAACTTCGGAGATAGCCCTTTCGTACTTGCTCGTCGCGTGTGCGAGACCACGGCAAGCTGTATATACGGGTGCGAGTTTAGTTCCCGGTGTCTCCACGGGTCACGGTGGCGCTGTGCCGCCAGCACTAACCTCAGTTCGTCACGGGGTCGCGAGGGGTACGCATTGCCTTCGTCGATTGGCCGTACCCACGTTCGTACGTCGTAACGCGCGAAAATCGTAGCAGTACGCTTGACTCACATTCACGAGGAATGAGGTTATATTCATCGTGAATCGTTCATAGCATTTTATCAGTGATTTCTGTGCGGTGTTATCGCGAAGTCTCACGTTACGCGTGTGATACATTGTATCCTTGACGCAGGGAAATAGTGTATTAAGGAACAGCAAAAAAGAAAACCACGATTCTGCGAATCCTGCGGCAAAGGAACGAGGCACACCGGTCACTCTTGCTATCAACAACAACGTGAGTGTTTTCTTTACTGTTTTTATTTGCCTCGCAGGCTTTCGTTCTCGATTCTCGAAATGCGTCTCAAACAAACATTGCTCCACAAAGGCAGGACAATCGTTACTGATAGTTATTCGACAGGCTTCGATTCCGCCGTGTAGTTTAAAATTCTTGATCGCGCGTGAGGCGTGTTTCCTTTACCTCCTGCCAATATTCTTAGACCGAATAAAGTTCCGCTTCCGTTTGAATAGCACGCGCGTGTACATGTGTGTCGTTTCATGTATATTAGGACATCCAACATATTCGTATGCGACGACATACCCGGCATAGATATACACGGTATGTATACTCCATTTCACAATCGTAGAGGAAATTTTTCGAATTTCATATGAAAACTGGATTTATATTGCCAGTTTTTGATCGACCTCGAAATATTTCACATCAATATGCGGAGTGTGTGTTAAAAATATGAGTATTTTGAGGAAAAATCACGGTTTAGAGAATGACAGGAGTGAGAGATTTACGACTATAATTCGTGCGACCGTAGTGCAGTTTGCAATTGCGTTCGTTATAAAAATGGCGCTAATATTTGAAACGTATATCCTTTCCACATAACTGCTAATTGAATAATTCTTTTTATTATAACGATGAAAAGAGCGTATTTCATAAAATATCCATGATTAACAATAAATAGATATACTATACAACAGTAGAATACTTTTTCGTCATATTTTATGTCATTTTTTAAAAATCTGCTCTTTGTATTAAACGTAATGAATTCGTCCTGTATTAATGAGACGAAAAAATAACTGCACAAGTTTTTTGCAGTAAATTTTGAATATTTAGAATTAAATTTCTTTAGAATTTAATTTAGTATTATTGTGAAATAATATTTATTCAAATAAAAGAGATTCGTTCGGTTAATATGAATTATGTACTGTGAATTATGTATTATGAATTATGCTATTGTATTCAGAGACGTTTATTCCGAAATATCTAATCTTTTCCTCTATTCGATGGTAAAAGAGCGTATTCAACTTTTTGAACAAGAAAATACGAAATATAAAAATGTTTCCTTCAAAAACATTCCATAAATAAACGGTCTCAATTTCACAATAATTTACAAAGCAAATCATTGACTTTACAATTGACTGGATAGAAACAAATGTCAGAAATCATGAAAAATAATGCTTTTAAAAGAAACAGATCAATATATCACCAACAAAAACCGGAATAAAGTACCAACACGTTCCGTTTATTTGAAAAACTCGTAGCTTTCCCCGTTTGCTTTCGTATACAGTTCCAAAGAATTTAAAGAAGAAAAGTTCGGGCCTCCGTTTTCTCTTATCTTTCACCGTTTACCAACTGTTTCGTACACTTATCTCGCCTCGTGTCGCAACTAAGAGACAAGGTAACATCCGTGCTTCATTCTCAAGTATCATCTATATAACGAGGACGATCCCGTTCGCACGTACTGATCTAGCTGATATTAATCGTTTTGAGACGTAACTGTCGTGAGGTCATGTGGAAACTGCACCACTGGTTGCTTCCGTGCGATAAGCGATTCTCTTCGCGTAACACTAGTAACACTATGCACGTCATTCCACTTATAAAGTACTCTATGTCAACGACTCCTTACAAGACTCTTGTATGATCGCAATTCATTCATGTATTAGTTTATCTTGGTGCGTTTGCTTTTCTCTCGCGTTCTCTCGCGCTTTCTCTCGCCGGACACGCATCAATATTCCCGTTTTCGTAGAATGACGATTTCGCACAATCGATCGTAGTTGCAAACGTTTTCCACCGATAATAGAGCCGTATAAATAATTAATCGCGTGTAATCGACGTATTTACGTTCATATTGGCAGCGATCCGAGTGAAAATTACTCCTCTTTGTCGCGGGAACGTGAATTTTTAGCTAAACAATGCATTCGATTTTCCAATCGTTCACTGAGTTCTCGTATTCTTGCAGCGTTGATTCGTGTAAGTACGCGTGCATAGAAGAAACCATTTTTCTCAGCGTAATGTTATTGGTTTCGAAGTAATTTCTCTCGCTTGATGCAAGTTGTACGCAAAAGGATTATTCCTTCCCTCCGAACCGTTTGCTTTTCGCTCGCTCGCGCCGTTTAAAGGATCTTTCGATAGACATCGAAGGGAGTATAATTCTTCTTCGTCCGCGCAGCCATGTTTTCGACCAATAGAGAACGGGGTTGAAGTTAATTTATGCTTCCTGTGACTATAGATCGCCCTGAACAGAGTGTATAAATGTAGGAACATCAATCAACGGCCATATGAGCCATTATATTACTTCGGACTGATGACAAATAGCGCTTCTTCCGCGATAATTTCTCTTCCTGTTCGTTCTCGCGTCTTATATTCCTCTTCCTTTTTTTCGACTGTTTCTCATTTTCCTGGTATTCGATCGTTCGTCCTGCACACAACAGTGGCTCGAACAGGTGCCTATTTTCTTACAGGTCTCTTTAGTCACGCGCGTACGAACTGTTCGTTTCGTATCTCTCTTATCTCTCTCGACCTCTCTTCCTCTCTTCCTCTCTTTCTCGGTGGTAAATCAACTAAAACCGTAGGACACACGTACTATTCACTACTGGAGTACTACTCACGACTTGCTTGTTTATTGATTAACCATTAGCGAAATTAATGGTGGCTCGAGGTTCCAGCACAATGCTGCTATAAACCTTATGAAGGTGAATTAGATACGGGACACTTGCGCGAATTACACTTATTCAAACGTCGTATAAATAGGATTATTCATCGATCTTGTGATTTTCGTTGATTAATTAAAACAAAGTAATTAGAACGGACTGTGCATGGTTATTATTGATATGAATGTAATAAAAATACACCAGTAATCATTAAATCTCGAATAGAATTTTTTGCTACGACTTGATAAAAATATATTAGATACTTTCATACGGTAATACGTTGAATTGTATAATGTTCAATTATTAATGAATATAGAACAAAAAGATAACAAGAATAAAAATTCTTAATGACAAGTGAACTTTTGTACTAGAATGAGAATGATAATATCTTTCAACGCGCGTTGTAAAACGATTGCCGAATTTCATTTGTAAATAAGGTTCATCACGGATGTAGGGCCGCGTCATCGTTTATTTTATTAATGGCAAGAATGTCAAACAAGCAGGATGATAGTGCTAGGTCGAGAAGAAAGCTACACTTGACTATTTTATGTGCCGTACTTCTGCTCGCTCGGTGCCACGGAACCCTCTTGCATGCGCTAGTTCAGTTTCAAACTTTAATTAAAAAGGTGGAGTCGCAATAAGCTTCCACCGGCCCCGCGTCCACCCTTTTCTCTCTTTTTCCCTTTTTCACTTTCTCTCTCTCTCTCTCCTTGCTTCGCTTTTTCCCTGTTTCCCTCTTTTCTCGTTCGCTGTCGCCCGAAACTCCGGTGCCCCCGGAGAAGTAGAGCTATTTTAATTTCATTTACCAGAAATAAACAGAACAATCAAATTAACGTAGGCGAGTGAATATGCGCGCCAGGCTCATGCCTTTGATGTATTCCCGAAGTGCGTATTTTCAGAGCAACGGCTACCCCTGTTCTTTCTCCTGCCTTCTCTCTCTTTCTTCCTCTGCAGTTGCAACCAGATAGCTAGCTGCTCTGCTATCGGGCGCGGTATAGCATTGTAACGCGTGGAAGGATAAAACCACAAGCAGGAATTCGTGAGCGACGATTTGGTATTCACTTTGTGCGATTGTGAATTAATTAACGGATTTTACCGATGCAGAATGAAGAACGAATGCACGAAACGAACACCTACCCGGGGGGATAGAATTGCACAATGTTCACGCCGGTATAGAAACAATTCGAATATCGACTTTTGTCCTCTTGTTGCCTTTCGCCGGGAAACGCAGGGATTTTTCTAGCCTCCAATTCGTAACCAGCATCCACGGAGAACAATTAGAATCGATGTTTCCTAGTAAAACGATGATTTGAAACGCGGAGAACCGTTCCGCGCGCGCTGCCAGATATATACGGGTTTTTTGCGATATATCTCTGCCGGTTCCTCGGCTCGCCTGCTGGGCGAAGTGATGCGCGAAACCTCTATATGACTCAATATATTCGAGGAACCACGCCGCTGGATTTATGGCCGCGATAATAGTTAATAAGCTTTCATTAAAGATTCGGGGAAAATTGCTCGCATATCTCGTGAAATATTCGCGAACGTTCAATTACGCGCGTTCGCGATAATAAATTCTCCAATGGGCGGCAGGCGCGCCGTTTGAATAGAACCGGTTACAAGGCAGAAATTAAATGAAAATTAGCAACCCGTTTTCAACGTTACCTAATTAAAAGCGTAATTATTTAGGAATTACCCGGACCGTTCGCGGAACAAACAAACACGCGAGCCGCATCAAAATTTCTCTGTCGACTGTGCAATCGAGCCGAGCCTCGTCGACCCACAGATTTCGCATGGGTTCCAACATTTTCCGCCTCGTTCTCGATACTATCTCTGCTATCACTGTCAATTTTGATCGAGCAACCATTCTTGGGTTTTTGGCCTTTCGGCAACGAATCTACCCTTTTCACACAACAGAATATTATTAGGGCCTGTTACACTATGCCAGCAAGAGGAAGAGAGAAAGAGTCTGTTTCCGTGTCGGAGCAATTATAAGGTCGTCCGATGTAACGGACGATGACACCGAGTCATCTCGAAGGCATACTCGGGCGCAATTTACTACGGTACTTTAACCGAGCCTGGTCGGCCTGCACAGCATACCGAAGCCTTAATTTCGCCCGAACGAAAATATTTATCGAGGCTCGGAGAAGTAATTGCGTGCACAACATCGTCACGTTGAAACAGCTCACGGCCGCATAATGAATAATCGGCCTGTCCGCCGAGTGATCACGCGCGTAAGATTACAGCCGCATTTCGCGCACGGCACTGTCAGCATTGCGTGCGATTAACACGTCGATTTCAGCCGCCCGCGTACTCCGGCTTTCTCGTAAACATTTTTACAGGGATTTCGCGATAAACGAAAGACTGTGTCGGCCGGCCAAGCATCTCGATTATTACCGTCCAAGTAATTCTCGCTTTAATCGTTCCATTAATATGTCAGACTTCTTTGTATCGTTTTTGCTTTCCTCGCGCACTCGATGGAAATCATGCCGTTTCGTACACGCCAGCAGAGAGTCCATTACGCGGAGTAGATTGCTCTAAATAATTAGGAGCGTGCTTGTTTAGCGGAGTGCTTGGTATTTTAACTTTTCTGACCTTTTGCGGGAAACAAAATGTCATCGTCGTATTTTTTTTAAAAAAATCGCGAGAGACAGTGTGCAAATCGCTTGATGGAAAATTAATCATCGGCAGGCTGTAGCTACGTTACGAAGTTAAATCGATCCTGCCATTGAAAGCCATTTTCTGATAAATAGCGATCGAGGTTGTTTAATTTGAGAACTTGTTCGCTCAGCACCTGTTCGTGCTACGAGATCGTTAGCCGCGCGGTAACAGTTGTTTAGGTCAATCCCGTTGGACAATTTGTATCTCGGCGTCTTTCCAAATAGCCCCGCGAACGTTTACCCATCGCGTATCTGTCACGCTGGTCGCTATTTCGAGTTGTTGTGCGGCGCAGAAGCGCGTCAGGCTTGTACCGCTTGGACGGCGAAGCGACCCGGTTCCACCAATAGAATCTGTCGACCATCTAAGATCCGTAATGGCAAACGGTGTTACATAAAACCTGGATACCGTAGGCGTCAGCGCGCTCGTTCAGGAATCTCATGCTCTCTCAGACCGCGAATCGATCTTTCGCCGTGGCTGGTAGCATCACGGCGAGACCAGCCCCCTCTCCCAGATGCTTTCCCGTTAAATTTCTTTCCTCATCTAACACACGCGCCGTATCTTTCACGCCTGATATATTTCCTAAAGGGCGATACATCATTTGTCTTAGACGGCGAAATATGCTCTCATACGCCGATATTCCCGTGTTCCAGCTCGCGCCACCCGGCAGGATGCTTGCTATATGTATTTATCAGGGCTAATGCCGTTTCCATGCCATAAAATACGCACCGCGGATAAAAATAAAGACACACGCGACGGTTTTCCCGTTGTCAAGCTGTTGCCTCTACCGGTTATCTCGGCACGCCTGCGCGAACGTATGTAGATACGTTGTCAAGATTAACGAGTTCACCGCGCGATGCGTACAGCGCGTTATGTGTGCGCCTGCATTAACCTATTATGAAAGCGTTCGTTTACCGCGCGCGTGCCTATCGGCATTGCGTTACTGAAACGGTGTTTGAAAGAGCCTCGCGGAGTATATTTTAAAAAACGTATCGTCGAGTATATATTCGCTGGGGGGCCGCCGGGCGCTTTCTGTTGAAGCGTTTAACGATTGAAGTTTCTTGGTACGCAATTTTGTAGTGGAAATATCCTTGGCGAGATCCAGAATTTCGTTATCATCTTGACAAACAACGAAACATTATCCAATCACGTATTATATCTTCGTCGTCACGAGTAAAGCCATTAGAATATTAAATCAAAGATCAACCATCGAGGTCAAAAATACGCTAAGCTCGATCTAAACGCTAAGTCCCATCTTCTGAACGGAAAGTCTATTGTCATCGATTGCAGCTTTCCCGTTAACGACATTGACGAAACGGTAAGCGAACTGTTTCGAAACGGTGGTTGCTCGTAACTAGGAGCGCAAACACGCCAAGTTCGATCCGACAGGGCCGAGAGAATCAGCCGCGTCGTCTTGTTGGGCCGCGTACAACACACACGTCTCCCCGCGAGATAATGCATTATGAGAGTACAGGTTGAACGCACGGCGCGCAGCAAGCCTTTTCCAACGTACTACAACTAGGTGCAAACTTCTGAAAGGTGATAACTCGTCCTAACCTAAATAGCTCAGTTGCCAGTGGGGAGCCAAGGGCCGATCGTGGTCCTTGTTTGGCTACGTTTGCTCGTTTGTCGCGCAGGCTGGTGTGCGTTTGTGTACGTGTTCTTTGCTTCGGGGCACGTTTGAGGGCAAACAGGAAGCGACTTCTCTGCAAGAGACCCGGTCTACCGGTTTGCACCACTATCTGTCCGCGGCAGTGCGGCGCAAACATTTGTTCAGGACAGGGGACGAAAACCGGGACGAAACGCGTACGACAGCAATGCGATATCAGTAAGATAAAGACCGATCCGATGGACCGAGTCAGTGTTCCATCCTGTTGCTGTTTCCTTCTCCCAGCCTCGAAGCGTTCTCCGCCGTCTTCGTTCGTCTATATTTCGCACTGGCGAACGTCTAACCAACGCGAACCTATACAGAAGACGCACACACGTCGATACACGCTCGTTTGTTCAAACTTCCTTATCGAGGATCCTCGAGTAAAGCTGCCAGGCTTAAATGTTCGCAACGGTGCCCTCCAATCTGTCTTTCTCCCTCTTGTCTCACTGTTTTCTATCGATCGAATATCGAGTGAATTTTTGTCGGACCAGCATGGAACCACAAAGTGCTTCCTCATGCAGAAATGAAAGAGAGAAAGAGAAAGAGAAAGAGAGATTTGATACCGATGAAACGCGGTGGCGAAACGTCTCACAGGGGGGATGGGAACGTTTCAACGTCGTGGCGAAACCTTGAAAGCGAAAATCATAACGGGAGTAACTATCGCGCGGCAAATATTGATCAATCGTGATAGAAACTCGACGGTTGATTGAATTAAAGTTGGTGTGTCGAAGCGTCGTCCGCCGTCGCGATTATTTCAGCCTTCCACCAACCGATATTGAATACCTGATCCCCGACGATTACTCTGTCTCCTCCGCGAGACCCGCCACCGGAATTGAAATCTTTCAAATGCCTCCAGTGCGCCGGGCGTTCTTACCGGCGTTCATAATAGCGTCCTTCCCCCCGTACGAAAGTCTCTACACGGATATCTCGATGCACAAGGAGAATATTCCGTAGTATTCTTGATCTGGTCGGGCTCTCCTCGCGCTCTCCTCTTCAGCATCCCCCCGGTCGCGCTGCCGCCGGACAAAAGAAGAAAAGAAACGCATGCATGTATGTATGCGCGCGGATACGTATTATAAACCTCCTGAGCTCGCGCGTGATCCGTCTATATTAAAGAAAAGAAAGAGAAAGGGGAAAAAAAGAAGGAAAGGTAGAGGAACAGAACAAGGATCCTTTCCCGACTTTTTGTAATGGACCGCAGTTACGAACTTGTCCAACCCCTCGGTGTTGGCGTTTCTATCCCTACGCGTAGTATAGTAAACCAGACGCGCGCGCGCGTGTGCACGCTTTTACGTTTATACTGCGGCCAACCCCCGGAGAAGGAACGACGTGTACTACAGCAACGGGCGAAGATTGGCGTTGGATGTTTGCGAGGTCGACGTCGCGGCCACCCAACCCCATTTTCGTACGGTGTGAGAGTCGTGCGTGTGGTAATAAACAATTTGTTACGTGAAGGGTCGAAACCGGACCGGGAGAGCGGCATACGTGGCTCTCTCGCAACGTTGCGCCCATCTTCTTCTGGCGTACGCACGCTGTTGCTGCGAACAATCAATAGCGACGCGTCATGATGTTTTTCGCAATACCTTCGGCCACGTTCGATCGTTAACCTCTCTCGATTATCGTTGCGGCGAGCGCGGCAATCGACAACGATCCGAACCCGTCGCCAATGTCGTTCATTATTTATGCGCTTTGTTCCGTCGGTAGCGATTCACCGTGCCTGACCGGGTCGATATCACCGAGTTACATATCCTGATTACCTTTCGCAATTTAATATCGCAGTTATACAACCGAGAAACGTGTCGATTCTTTTCTCGAGTAACATTTTCACAAACGAGTTACATAGTTTCAAAGATCCTCACCGGCAGAAACTCTCAATTAATAGGTATTCGAAGCAGCCTTTTATAAGATAATGGGAGTACAATGGAGGTCGTAATGCCATAGGTTAATTTCATCCCATTCCACAAAGTTCCGACTTGTTAACTCCGTAACGAACAACTTCTTTTCTCTGTGTATTTTCATATTTTTTCGTTCGACCCGTTTATCGCTAACTATCACGATCGCGTGCTAAGAGATAAATTTCAAGAGATACAATTCCTTTCGTTTCGTTTCGTTTCGCATCACTCTGCGACCGGCTGGCAACTATACACGCGTCAGCGACGTTCGCCCTCGAATTAACGCCGAAGCGAGCAAGGCGTAAGAACGCCGGCGAAAAAAAAAATCCACTTGACTTTAGTTTACGCGAAGACGAGGAAGCGTTGAAAAAGGGACGGGACTTCCTTCTTTTTTCTTTTTCTTCTCTCTTCTTCCTGTAGCCTGCCATGCCTCCCTCATGAACGCCAGCCGGCGGCGTTGCACGAACGCAGATGATAACGGGGAGGCGCAAAATAAAATGAGATCGCATTATGTGCACTCGTGAAAAGGACCCGGAGGGGCCGAGGTCGCTCGCGCATGGATCATATAGCTGCCGATGTAGACTCGGTATAAAAGTGTTTTGTATCACGAAGGCCGCGTTCGCGCGTCTTTCTTTTTACACGAAACCGTGGACTCTGCTCTCGCTCGTCTGCTGGTGACTGGTTTCACTTCACCGGCAGTACCGGAGATACCGCGTCGAACGCGCGTCGTCGCGTTTTGTGAAATCGAGGGGTTGCGCGAGCAAAGACGGGACGCATCAGTCGAGGTCTCTTCATTAGAACGATATCTATTGACGCGTGGCGTCGCCTACGCTCCTCTCTCTCTCTTTCTCTCTCTCTCTACGCACGATTCGCTCGTATTTACTTACTCTCGCATAGCGCGCGCGTTACCTCGGTCTCTCTCTCTCATGATTTTCGTATCTTCTTCCCTCTCCGAGTTGTTTTTTTTTTGTTTTTTCTTTTTTTCCGTTTTTCAAAGTTCCAGCTCGGTGGGTAACTCGGTGTTCGCCGTAGCAGAAACGTACCGTACGTGTTTACGATTCACGCGAACGATCGCGAGCGATTCCCATCCTCTACGTCTTTTCATCCGTTAAACCTTTCCGTTTCCACGCGTTTGTATCGCGCTTCGCGAAACTCGTGACTGGCATGGCTGTCGGAGGGGCGGCGCCGCGAATGAAAACCGCGCGGTAACCGAACTCCATTAATCACGTGGCTTTCGTCGCCTAATGAAAGGGCAAAATATGGCAGCAGTCGAAAACGACGGGAATAGAATCGGTGGCTGCCAGGGCCACCGAAGTTGCCAGCCTGCGCGTCTAGCTCCGGTTAAACGATTTAAGTGGAGATTTTCGACGTCGTCGCCGAGAACATCCGCGATCGCGTTTCGCGTTTCGATAGCTTGTTTCCGCTCGACAAAGGAAAGAAGTATCGCGGAAACGGAATATACGATCCGCTTAGGGAGTGACTTTGCCTCATATTGCCTCGCCGTTGCGTGAAGCATCATATTTATCACAGCTTTTTGTTCGGTGCTCGCGTTTGTTCGTCCGTCACGGATTCCTTTGGCCGAGAGTGTGTCGCAACGTCGAATTCGTACTTTCATCGTTAAGCGGGAGGCACAGAAACGAAGTATATCTATAAAAGATCGCAGCAGCATCCATCGATTTCCTCTGTTGCACGGGATGTAAGCTCTCAGAGCCGGTAATGCGCTAATGGCTGTGTAGAAAAATCACGTCGTTCCTGTACACACTCTTCTCCTCATGCTTATCTACACTTTCGCGACAATAATTTCACGTTCGCATTTATATCGCGACGGTGAGTTTTTTCCTAAAACAGAAAAGGAAGTTACACTCTCTCTCTCTCTCTCTCTCTCTCTCTGCTGGTTGCGTAACGTTAGACAAGAAGGGATACAACCGTGTATATGCATAGCAAAGGCGTTCTATTAAAAAACTTAGGGCGAACTATTCTAATAAAATGCAGCTTGCACATTGAACAGGATATACATATATATATATATATATACGCGTGTATATACTCCCTTTGGTGGTTATACATTCAATCTCGGAGATTACAAGTTTCGAAACGAAGTTCGCCAATGAAAAAAGTGAAACGAGAAAAATTGGATTACCCCGACAGGCAACCGACAGGAAAGTATCTCTCCTCGTGAATCTCGAGACGAGGCTGTGGCTGTGGCCCCGGGTTTCTAGCGGAGCACGCGACGACAATGCAAGCCCCAACGATAATACCTTATTACGTCGTATACCTGCCGGGGAATACGCACAACCCGTTCGTATCGTGGGCTCATTAATAACGCCGTACGATCCGAGATAACGATAGGTAAAAAGGGACACGTGGGCCTGCCAGCGCATTCAGCAAGATACACCTGTATACCTTCCGCGTGCAACGTGGACGAACGAGAAACACTTGTCGCGCGGAATCGGTTAATTCGTCGGCTAACTGGCCGAACACCGGGGGAAACATCGAGCCGTACAACGCGGAGAACCACGAGTTTCCGGTAAATTATCTCGGCAGTTAATATTACGCGGGATGTTTTAATGGGCGAGTATCGATCGCGATACCTCGAAACTGATGGTTATTCATATCCGAGCAGCGTATGTAACGGCGATGAATTGTCGATTCAGGCTCTTAAAAATCCATTTCATTCGAATATCTCAGAGCGGCGGCATAAATGAATTAAAAATCACGGTCACGCGACCGCGTCGCGCATGAATTTTACCAGCGCGGGATCGAAACTCGCGGAATCGGAACCTTCATATACATAAAACGCGCGCGGGCGCGCGCGAGAGAGAGAGATGCTCTGTGCATATGCACCATTGCAGCTGATGACGCGTGACACGTGCGCGTCGTCGTTGGGAATCAATTAGCCCGACATGCACCGCTGCCCCTGGGATACGTGTAACACCTTCCCCGCCGAGCGGACCAACACTTTTCGACGTTCGACATCGGCCGACACACACCGATACGCGCCACATACAGAGTGCTCTGGAAAAATTCGACTAAATCTCTTGCATCGAAAATTACGTATATAGGTTTGCAAGTATATCTTGTGGCGGTACAGTTCGGGGTAGAGTTTCTTGAGATCTTTCTTAACGTACGATTATTGAATTTGTAAATTCTCTCTGTTAACTCTCACTGGCAAGTATAACAAGTTTCGACAACGTACCGTCTGCTCGACGTCTTACTGTTTGCTGCTTCCCTTAGTTAATATTGACAAGGTGTAAATCTAGGATAGTAAATGCGTAGCTAAGTGGTCGAGATAGAATTACAATCCTTGAATTTAATTTCCGGCTGAGTTTCACATGGCAAATCGGATCGTTTCTGATCGAGGCTGAGTATCGGCTGAGAGTCAGACTCTTAAATATTCCAGATTTCTATCTTTCTATTTCTTTTTCCAAAGTATCGACGACCGGTCGTAAAAAAAAAAAAAAAAAAAAAATTAATTTCAATAGAAACTGTCGGCTAGATTCATCGAAAGGTTAGTTGATTTCACGAAACGAACGTAAACCATTTTCCGAATACGATGCACGGGAAAATCTTCTGACGTTAATCCGCGCGTTTTTGATGGACGAAATAACGGAAGCCTGATGTCCGGCGACTATTTAGCACCAGGGTTTACGCGCATCTGCACGTGTAATCCCCGAAGGGTTTATAGGCCACCGTCGTCGCATATATGTACGCAAAGTTACATACCTCCGGAGCGATCAACTACGCCGGACGAAGGGGGATGCATCGAGGTTTCTGCAACAGCCTCTCGCGCGGCTCCACTCGTTAATTAAAACTTGCCGTGCCTGTGTGCGAGTGAACAAGGCTCCGCCAACGGGTCATGTCAAATTTCGCTGATCATTTTTGTTCCGTGTAAACTGGAACCAGGTAACCGATAACAACGTATCGTTCGTCATCTCCTCTATCACGTCGTTTCCGTAACAAACGAATTTGCAAACGAGGTCTCGGTACGCGGCGGAAGACAGAAATAATTGAAAATTATCGACAACCAGCACATCGTGGACGTTCGACGTTTATGCGCAAAACAGTTACGTGCGTGGCATGATTTTTCATCGTCTGATCGTCTAGATTGCACTGGATTGCGGTCGCCCGTTACCCGTTTATGCACCGCAACGAAGTGATATGTGGCAGGGACAGAGGTCAATATTATCCAATACCAAAATCGATCCATAATTATTAAGCAAACACAATGGGAATGGGCTCCAAAGCATGCCTGGACAAATATGATTACATCGTTGATGTGAACATTCCGATCAATATAAACTGTTCGGTGGTATTCTCTATCCAATTACGCTTATGGGGTTTTGTCTGTAGCTCCGTGGAAATCAATCCTCGCTGACCGTGCGTTGATGGTATCGCCTAATTAGTTTGATTATTGCGCGACTTCCTGCGACTCGTCAGTCGCGCGGACAAAGAGCGCGTTGTCCGCTGTTTTCGGGAATGAGTAACCTGCTTTAAGTACTTATTAACATCCACGCATAATGTACTTTTCTCGACGTTTGTTCGCGGCAGCGACGAAAGAAAAGTTAATACCTGTAGGTGGTAAAAACCTCGCCGCTGTAATCTCATCGTACGTGCGTATTATCGAAATGACGAGGGGTGGGGGGAGGAGGGGGTGAGTGAGAAGAGAAATAAACGAATCCGAATTACACGGTTGCTCTCTACGCGCGCGCGATCTGGAAATAATGCGAGAGTCGGCTGATTCCTAGCTACGTATATACGTCGGGTGATTCCGTTTGATTTTATTGCACATCCGGCGAATGGTCGAAGTATGAGCAAGAAGAGAACGCGCGCGTCAGTCAGCGTACCTAACGATAATCGTGTTTAGCACGTGCGATTCGACGGGAAGATTCGAACGCGTGATAGATGACAGCAGAGCCATGAGGCTGACTTGAAGTGTTTTCGGATGAATGTAGTGCCATTCATCGTGTGCCTAATTAACAGAACCTCGAGGTGTTCTGATCCCGGCGCATTGTGCGGACCGCAGTGCGCGCGCCTAGCAAGCCGCGTCGTCCCTTTGCAAGCCGCGAGCGGTGAGAATTTAATTAACCTGTTCTGCATTTGATAGCCGGCAAAAACTTCCGGTCGGTGTCTTTTGTGAAGTGGTCGTAATTAATATTCCTCGACAGAGGCAAAGAGCAGAAGAAGCCGGGGTGGTTGCCGAGGTATAGGGCTACGGGGCGACGACGACGACGACGACGACGAGACGACGAGACGACGCGGAGAGAGACTGAGAGAGAAAGAGAGAATTTCAGACGGCAACTCTCGCGAGTGAAACACGCGACGCTGCCTCTTAAAGGCGGAGCCAGAAGAATTTTCGGATGACGAATTCGTTGCTTTTCGAGCATTCGCAGTGAACCATAGAGCGTTGCCCGGAAAGTGTTTAATCGGACGTGTAAATCCATCTATCCGGAACAGTTACGAGTGTTTCGCTCCCGTTCCGCTGTCACTTTCACTTTTGATTATTGGGTTTGAAATAAGTTCCGGTCTAGGGTCTCTTTGACACGGAGCGTCTGCAAATTTAAACGGTCTTGAAAAGATTCGTTTAGCGTGGCGGCGGAAACAGTGCCGTTCCGTGTACGGGAATCTTGAAGTTTCTGAAAGCTGCTGAAATTTAGGAAATTTTCCTATGATACGTGGACAAGTGACTTCGTGGAACGTCACATTTTAAAAAAGAAATTTCAAGTCGTACGATACAGTAATGATACAATGCGATTTGGAAAAAAAAAAGTAACAATGAGAATTAAATTTCAAAGAATTTGCAAATGAGAAGCACAGAAAAATTCCAAGGTTGAAGGGGATTCGCGTATCGTTCGTATTGCCCTTTCTATTCCTCTAGACTGTGAATGTACCACGTGTACCATTGACATAGTGAAGCATTTTTCGCCTGCCGTGTACACTCTCAATAACACAGGCGAATTGAATGGATGTAACGCGAAAGTTCGAGCGAGCGGAAGAAAAGTAATCGCGGGTTGGTCGTTGTAGCCGTGAAATCCAAGAACTCCGCGAGAGGAGGAAAGTGAAATACACAGTCGCGTTAAGTTTCGACTCCGAATTCCATTCATGTAGCAGATCCCGTTCGGTGGAATGGTGTGTGCCTCGGTGACCGAGGTAAGAAAATGGAGAGGAAAAAGTACGAGGGACAAGAGAGGGTGGAATGGGTGGTAGATCGTATATACGCGAGCGAAACACGGCAAAGCAATTTCTGTACAACCACGTTTTCTCGTTTCCGCGAAAGGAATCTTCCGCCGGGGAGACGTGGGGGAGAATTTACATGCGTGTGTGCGTGCCGTCTGTGTGTGTGAGAGAGAGAAAAAAAAGGATGAACTCCACGGTGAATCGGCGCGGGCACACCGCGGAGTTCCTGCCCCGGGTTTCTGCCTTATTGCGAATTATTCCACAGCCTCGTAAAGCTTATCGACGCTCTCCATGAAACCTGACGAGCTCGTGTACACCGAGAGAGAGCGCTATCGATTTCGCTGTCGTTAATGATAATTAAGGCCTGGCACGATGAGATTTCGCTAATGGAAGATAATATACCGTTCGCGGTATCATATTATTACTCAATTTTCCGTGTAAAAGGTACCGCTCTTTTAACCGAAAATTTCCCTACGCCACACATGCATACACACACATACACACACACACCGAGGTGTAACCATTCTTCCTTATAGGTTAATGATCCTATTTGTCCTTCCTTTCTTCTCGTCTTTAGACACGCGTGTTATCGTCCAATCTCTCAGGAATTGAACTCTAGTACTTTCTTCTAAACTTTTCGTTTTAAGAAGAACATTTAATTGTACTTTCAAATCAACTTTTTTGAAACTTTTAAATCATGTTAAAAATTTCTATAATTACCAATGAAATGTTGGGGTCCAAGTTATTCTTATTTGCTTATCTGCGGATTTAAAAATTAAAAATCTCACAAAATGCACATAATATGAAAGACGTTGTCCAACGTATGGCGCCCTTTATAATATTTGCTATATAAAACAATTTTCAATCGAGGTACGCATCTTCATGTGAATTTGCACAAAAATCCGCAGTCCAGTTGTCACGGAGAACTGACAGAAACAGCCGCGATGTCTCGAGGTAAATTTAAATAAATAACATTTTCAACAGTCCATCTACTTTTCTAATTTTCATAATTAATCGAATATCGCTACCGGGCAGATCGCTCGGTAGGGACAGAAAATGCAACAAATCGAATTACTGGGAAGGGAGAGATACGCGAGAGAAATGCGAAAACAAAAAAAATTCCTACCAGCACGGACAGAGAGCTTAAAGCGCGCTTTGCGAACATTATATAGCAAAGGGTACATAAACATTTCATCCACGGTTTATCGATGGCGAGGAATGGTAAACGGTGAAAGAGACGAGCTCGTTATCGATTTCTCTGAATCGTCCTTCCTACATTTGCCATTTATCGTTGAGCGATTGGCGCCAATCGACTTCCCGCGTTCGGTTATCGGTTTTATTAATTGCCAGCTAATCGAGAACTCTCCGAACGATCATAATGTAATCGGCGTGTCGTCCGGGGGTATAATCGTTTGAAGAACGCGCAACTGCCTCGGCCGTTCGACCCTCGCTCGCTTATCAATGCTCTCACTATTAATGACGGCCGATATAAATTAACAACCAGCATTAAGATTAACCCCGTTCTATTTCCGTATTTTTTTTTTTTTTTTTAANAGGATGTAGAGAGAGAGAGAGAGAGAGAGAGTCAGAATAGATATCGAATGTAATTAGAAATCGCGCGATAAAGTCAAAATAGAGAGCCAGGTATATATAGAGTATAGCTGCGACGAAACGAAAAATAGAGAGGAGAGGATGCGCTTGTTTGCTTTTATTTATTGATTCCGCGACCGATATCCATCGCGAATCGATCAAACACTCGATGACGTACAACCGACAAGACAGAGAATACCGCGTACAGCGTGCAGCGACAAATATTCGGTGAAAAAAATAGCTAACAAACTTTCATCATTCTTTCGGCAACGAATGTAACGCGTGATGGATTGAGAAAGATCTTTCATTATAGATTTTCAATTTATTTTTCGATACGGGTAACTGGTTCATTCATCTTGCACGCTAAATGATCGCGACGCGCATCCATCGAGACCCGATATGCGCTTAGATGGCAGATATTTAATGAGTAATTTGCTAGCAACAAATTCTCGTGTCAATGATAATAACTAGAAAATGAGAAATAGTATACGCATCGGAATTTAGAGATACGCACAACCTCTCTCAGAAATCTTACGACGAGATTGCTACATTTGTCCAACAAATATAGCACAATAAATGTAAATTATAAATTATGTACAATAAATACATAAATTGTTGTATTTACAATAGATACGATGCGATACGATAAATATAAAATATATTTTTTACAATAAATACTCTGTTGATATATTAATAAATTTTATTATTATATTATAATACAATGAAATTAAATTAAATACAAAGTGCACTTATTGTATCATATAAAATATGTATAGACGATGAGTACTGAGTATTAAGACTAAAAAGATCCCAAGATTGTCCCAAGACTTTCGAGTGGGAGTGTAGCTCGCGTGTACATGCATTTCTCGTACAACAAGAGAAGAAGCTTTCTTGGTAAGGCCAACGACTCTCATCGTATCTACGTGTTTCTTGAATTCTCTCGTCATCCGACCGGGTGGAAAGACGATAGCCGAGAATATCAAGAACGGGGAGAGGAATCGGTGGAAAAACTATTTTGTTGGCATCGCGCTGACCCTGTGGACAATGGGAGAGGAATTTCTAAGTAAAGAAATGAACGCGTAAGAAGTCGAGCCAGCCTCGACCAGCGACTTCGTTTAGACACAGACTCGGCACTTAAACGAGATTCAACGAGCCCAGGCCTTATCTCCGGCGTCGGTCTATTGCGAGATTGCTGATTGCTCCCTTCGTTCCTTTAATTTACGATGAATCGCGCGTTGCACTCGTAATAAGGCTGGGCGCGATGTCCCGTGCTGAATGGTCGTACAAGCCTACATTCGAGTAACAAGCTGGTGTCATGATCTCGCTGCGTTCGCTACCGTCGCGCGAGTTACGGTGGGACGATTATACACGCAGAGAAAGCGGCATAAATAAGGAACGTACCGATGCGACCAGTGAGTTATTATCATTTCTCAATTAACTTTAGAAATTCTTATTAACTTCTTTCCGTCGACGGCTGCCTTGTCGCCGAACGCTTATTAACCGGCTGACCGAGTGCAGGTGATAAAACACGGTGTTCGAGATACGAGCCTTTGACGGGGACCTCTTCCATAGGATTTTGCATAATCAACGACATACCCGTTGCCGTTTATATAGACAGAGAAGTGTCAAGGGACTCGCAACTTTAGAAATCGAAGTGGGAACAAGTTTTATATAAAAAGTGTCGACGATTCGACAGCCGTTTCCGTTTCGTCAAACGCGAGAATAGACAGAGAGGAGGAAAGAGTCGTGAAACACACGTGACGCCGTAACCCCATATGTAAATCGGAGACACGTGAAAAGCGTGCCATCACGGCTGTTTGAATCCAAGGATCTTTGATCGTTACTGTTGAACGTTTGTACGAAACGTGCATCGTGATTGAAAGATTCAATGACCGGCATAATTTGTCATCTCTGTCGGTAGTTGGAAGTATATATATATAGAAGATTATCGTTCTATCGTACTCGCGATGCATTACGGTAGAACGGACAATCGGTTTTTCTGGCGATCGACAAAAGGCCGTCGGACTTTCAGCTGCTCATTTCTCTCGGAGAATAGTTTCTCTAATTGTGTTTCGCCGTAGAGAGGGGAAATTTAAAAAATGCNGTTTCTCTAATTGTGTTTCGCCGTAGAGAGGGGAAATTTAAAAAATGCTAACGAATCACTTTGTTCTCCCGCATTGAAACGGCATTTTGTCCTCGAAACGCAACGAACCGTACGGACATCAAAGCCCAGGTCGTCGCGACTCGGTTGAAAAAGCGAACGAGCTAAGCGTTGTTATGAACGGCTAATTTCCAACCGTTGAACCGCGCGGCTCATCGCGATGATGGATCATTAATTCATAGCGTATTCAACAATAAGCTGCCGGTTGGCCGGTTAACCGGTTCATTTGGCGCGATGTCAAAAGTTATTCGAAAGTAGGCTAACTGGCCCGAGGGTCCGACGGAGGGTCTGTAATCGCGTGTAATCTCTCATTTTCATCCCCCGTCTGTCCGGATTTTCTGTGAAGAGGGCGGACGCGCGCCTCTGAAAAGGATTTATATATCGTAATACAAGGAATACAAGAGGGTACGACGAGTCTC
Organism: Lepidotrigona ventralis hoosana; assembly: GCA_002806875.1. Taxonomy (NCBI): domain Eukaryota; kingdom Metazoa; phylum Arthropoda; class Insecta; order Hymenoptera; family Apidae; genus Lepidotrigona; species Lepidotrigona ventralis. Next base: position 35,999 of record NIPQ01092650.1, read on the forward strand.
GTGGATAACAGAAAGCGGAACGGAGGGAACAGACACAAATGGGAGGAAGGAAGGAAGGAAGGAAGGAAGGAAGGAAGGAAGGAAGGAAGGAAGGAAGGAAGGAAGG
>NIPQ01092650.1:36140-121269 GCA_002806875.1 Lepidotrigona ventralis hoosana
TGGAGTGAGAGAGAGAGAGAGAGAGAGAGAGAGAGGGAGATAGTCGTTAAATTGAATGACGAACGGAAAAATTTGCATAGACCCGGATTTTGCCAAGTAGAGGATTCGAAGTGGTCAAGCGAGGCCACTTGGTTTTCCTTTGGCCGTGGAAACGAATTTCATCCGTTTCGTCCGCGGATGAAGTCTCGAGGCTCGTAGAGAAAGTTCATCCGTGCCGCAATAGACGTAATAGTAGGCGGTTGGAGCACTTTGTTTGATCAGCAATCGAGGCTACCGTACTTGCACGCCTCGTCACAAGTTCTGACCGAGTTGAAAGAATTTTTTTCGAAGCAGCGGGAGGAAAACAGAGTGGAAGAGAGATGGATCGAAAATATCCGCGTACTTACCTAGTTTCGACAAGGTGCGTTTTACGATTTTAGCTTGCTTTATTTCGCGTCTTATTTATGTTATCCGCACCGTCTTTTACTTTAGTGTTTCTGATGGAAATTTTATACAGACACACATCGTCGGTTGTGTTCTAATTGTTAATGAAGAAACATAAAACATTGAAACCGAAGATCGGCCAGAGACCGAACAAGTATATATCCAGTTATGTAGTTACGAATGATAATACGCAGGTATAGATACGGAGGAGACGTCGGTTACGAGAGAGATTGTACAAAGTATACGAGGCGCGCACGCACTAAACTGTGGATTTTCTGCCGCGTCGGCCATAAGTTGCCGCATGTATGTTTAATGCGAGCACGCGAGGCCTACGACCGAGCGACTTCTTACTACCGTTCGCCATTACTTATTCACTTCCGGCGCAATTACCGCCGTGTACTCCATCAAAGTCCAGACGCGGGGATCGCACCTTCCTTACGAGAGCGTGTATCGTCTCCTCGCATCTTTTCTCTCCCGCTTATTTATTCGTCGTCTGACGTGTAACAACAACAACGTCGCGACGGAGCATCTGTACTGTCGAACTAATAAATCTATAGCCATCTCCCGCCGTGTGGCCCACGGCCGTGAATTAATTAATCGAGCTTTCGCTTTCCCATCGCTGCGTCAGGCCTGCACACTGTGTGTGTACACGGTGTGTTTCAAAATGCCATGTCGAGCGATCGATCAATACGATCGGGGGGATACGGTAATCAGATAAAAACGAAAACTTCAGAATATTTCGTTATCGTTTTAGTTACCAATTTCTTTTTTTAGAATTTTTAGACTTTAACGTAGAATACGTGGTTAAGAATATTCTATTCTTTGATAAAATTCTAGATGGGGTGGGTTGGAAAGCTTAATTAAGTTATTACTCTAGTTTTCGCTGCAGCATGGCTTAGAAATGTGTAAGAATTTTTTCATGATAAATAAACACGAAATACTGTTTCACACGATCTAAATTTGAATACATTCGTTGCATTTATATTTCATACTTTCCATACATATGTTCCATGTTTTTTGGGCTGTACTACGCAATAATGGACAAATTCCAAATAAAGAAATCACATCTATATTATTCATGTTAGAGATGTAAATTCTATTACTAATTCGAAGTTAGTTGGTTTGTAAATTTTGCTAGATATATGTACGTGGGACGTGTACCCAAATTTGTGGCCAATAGTGATATATCCTTGTTATGAAAGATATTTCATAGATTTTAATTCAACAAATTTTTTCTAAATAAAATTCATTTACTTACGGGTAAAAGAAATCACTATAGAATAATATAGAAATACAATTGCAAACGGAATTATTCGAAAGAATGAAAGTTACTTACGTGACAGAATCACAAGGTACTCCTGGAAGAACTATATACTTCGATGTCGCACAACCATCTGTCAAAGATTCGAGCAAAGGATAATTAAGAAGGTACATAACTGGATATCCTGTCTGGGCCGGAGTAAAAATAGATCGGTTGACAAAAGGGCTCCGGGCAACCCTTCGGGACGCATTTTAAACGCTTTATTTTTTCGAGTCGGCTCGTTTTGTTGGTTTTGCTTATGAAACTTTGTTTTATCGACGGCAAACACGATGGCTGCCCGTTGTTCCCGGGGTTTTGTTTTTTCAGAAGGTTCCGCGCATGTTCACAAATAAGACAAAACACGCTAATACTGGGGGAGGGTAACAATTTTTCCAATTGCAACGCTGCATCCGAATGTTGATTTAAGTTTAAATTACTCCGATAAACTCTATCTCTCTCGCTTATCTTTTCTTTTCTTTTCTTTTTTTTTCTTTTTTTTTGTTTTTTGCCCGAAGAACAACAGATCTACACGATGTGAAAAATAAGCTTCTCTATCTGGTTTGAATTTTTCATTCGATTCGGGCGCGATGATTTCACGAATTAATCGCAAACGTCCAGCGTTACGGTGTTCTGCTCGGCAGAGCGTTGCAAACTCATCGAATGTCACTTTTAATTTCGTAATCTACGCCTTTGGATATTTCCCGCGAATATAGTGAAATTCCACGGGACTGAATTCGTGTAATTGAAATCCGTAGTAAGAATTTATCCATTTATACAACGAGACACGCGAGAGTCTGAACAAATGGGTTAGATTGGTAAAAATTCGATCGGGACTAACTTTAAATTTAGTTGCAATAAATGCACTTATAAACGTTCGAAGCACCATTATTCACCAATATTCAAATTTACATAAATTTATTTCAGTAATAAATATAACTTGAATAAATAAATATCAATGTCTTTAATAATTACGTTGCGGATTTTGCACACAATATGAAAAAAGCCATGAATATCACTTTCTGTGAGATATTCGCCAAATTCTGTTTTCTAAATTCTGTTCAAATATGAATCTAAATAAAAATTCAGTCTATTAAATTAAGAATTATTTTGCAATCTTTTCTCAGTCATTACATTGTCAAATTTGTTTTTCAACACTGTAGTTACGAACTTCAGTAGATCTTCAATAAATCGTTTATGTATCTTATTACTGAGATTATATACATTTATTTATATATTATATAAAATTGAAAGAAACCGAGGTGAAAAAAAAACAACAACATTTGAATCTGAAATTGACATTCATAAAAATATATCGAAACGATGAAACAACCATCGACGAAAATCAAAACCCGCGGAACAATCTCGCGCGTGCTGTCTTCATAGAAGATAAAATCAATGATCATAGTCGGTAGACACTCGACTCCCTTACCGTTGTCATCTCCCCTCGAGTACCAGGCTAACGAAGTCATCGAACTTCGCCAGCGGAAGAGGCAGAGGCTTCCGCGTGACGGAAGCGTTCGAACGCGAAACGAGACTGTGGAACAACAAAACACACCCTCGAAATCACTTAACCCTCTGGGCTACGGGCTGTATCGTTAAAGGTGGTGACGCTCGCGTTTCGACGTTCTTCACCCTCTCCTCCCCCCTGCCCCCCTCCGCTCACCATTTCATTTTCTATAATTTCTTTTTCTTTTTTTCTCTTTGTTTCAGGTTGACGAGGCAGGAATGGCACGGTCGGAGTCACGGTGAGAAAAGGGCGAGGGTGAAGCCCTCGCGCGAAACGGGAGCTATGGTGAAAAGCTTCGGTTTCTTCGCCGGGAGGGCGATACCTGCCGTCCACCTTATGCTTCTTCTCGCTCTGGCCGACACGACGAGCGCCGTAGACCTCTGTAAGTATCCGCTGCACTTGTAATCTGTCCCTCCAACCCCTCGCCCACCCGCCTCGACTCGCTGCTTTCATAGTTTTCATCGCGAAACTTTGCCCATAAGTTATTAACGAAGGAGAAACGTTGGTGCGCCACGACGATACACGTGGCGGCGCTTGACCGCAGTCGACGAACTTTCGATCCGGAATCGACTTTGGCCGCGTTCGCACGGAAAAGCTGGATTTACGCGCTCGTGACTCCCTAGCTCTTCCGAATTGTAAACTTTTGCGAGGGAAGTTGTGTATTTAAACAGCGACGCGGCCGCTCGATACCGGCAAGCCGGGGCTAACCTTTGTGTGTTGCGATCCATCGTGAACGACAAGCGATATTTTGTTCGATCCAAATTACTTCGCGGTGATCGACCAACTTTCCAACCGGCGGAATTGAAAACCCGCCAGGCTGGTACGTCGGAAACCATGAACGCAGTTACATCGAAGAGCAAGCGTACGCGTCCCGTGTATATGCGCGTTCATTTTGCACGGGCTTCCGGTAGTGGGATTACGTTTTGTGCTTTACCTTCCGTTTAACGCGCGAGTTGAAAATTATATTATTGGGCATTTGTTCATACTTTTCGGGGGGTGTTCGGTTTCGTGTTTGGCTAGTGTTTTATTCGTTCGTGTGATTGAGTTGTGAAAAGATCGACGTTGCTCACGTTAACAATGGCGCGATTTAAGCAAGATATGATTAAACAAAATTTCCATAATTAAGTGAACTCTTGCGTATTGAATTTACAACGTACGATCTCTTAATACGTACTGAATATGTGAATGAAAAATTACAAGGATCAATGTGAGTTTCACTTGTTCCTCGACAAGTTTATATATAAACGAAGATTTACTGTTTTCAACCCTCCTCGTTGAGAGACATATATCCCTGTATCTACATTTTGAAAAGTTTATTTCACTGTGATATTGTATTTCATCAATATATCATTACGAAAATATCAAATGATTTATTTATAATAATTATTATTATTTGCCAGACTTTAAATTTAAAAACTTTTTTCTCTTGTACATAAATGGAATTCTGGTTACGAAGGATTAAATTTAAGGTACGGACTAAGTTTTATTCAGACTTTGATTATGTGAAACCCTAAATGTCATCTTCAAGATATAAAATGATAAATAGAGAATTAAATTTAATCCGTTTTATTTAAGCTTTGTGTTAACGAGTTCTGATTACATAAAATAACAATCATTTTCAAAATATAAAACAACACATAAGAGTTGCCATTTAATGCAATTTAATGATAATTCAATAAATTTTATTTAAATTTTAACTTGAATTACATTAAGTACATTTTATTTCAACTCTGCGTTATCGAGTTTCGATTACATAAAATAACTATCCTCAGAATATAAAACAACAGGTGCAACGTTAGAGTTGCCATTATTCCATTTAATGATAAACGTAGGATTGAATTTCATAAAAATTTATTTAAACTTTAGTTTGGACTATATTAACGAGTTTTAATTACACATAGATTTGACAAACTCCGAATGAAATCCACGTCTAAAACAACTCGTGCAACGTAAGAATTGACATTGTTCCACTTAGAACACACACACACATACATACACACACACACACCAGCACGAAAGATATCTCAATGTCTCCGCATTAAGTGGCACTTTTTCCCCAACAAAAGGAGAATTTTACAATCATCGTCGACCGACGGTCTCTGGAATTTAATGGGTCAATAAACGTCCAAGTAAATTTCCCGCGGTAGACGTCTCGCAAGTTGTCCTCATCGAACGTTTAATCGATCATCGGGCTCTCCGTCCGTACGAAAAAGCGGCTTGCATCGATTTGCATGTCGGAGTGGCTTAGTCAGCATCCAGCAGGCCCCGTTAGACTTCGTTAAACGATCTGTCCGTGTCAGCCGCGTTACTTTTCCTTGTAACGAGTTTACTAGTTGAAAGTATCGAAATTGTTTCGGGCGCCGGGGTAAATCGTGCCTCGAGTTCCTATTTGTGAGGGAAACATCCGCCCCATTTTATCGCAGCTGTTTCGAAAATCAAAGCTATATGGAATTATAGGAATAATACAAACACACGATCGTCACCGAGTAGTGAGAATTCGTGAGAATGGATAATGATATACATTATTTATACATTATTCGGATTCAGCATTTCAGAAATCGAGGAATTAGAAGGTTTTGTATGTAAAAATACGAGAGTGTTTCGACGATTATCCGCAATGTATCGAATATTTAATTGAATTTAATTTTATTGCCAACCTCTTTCAGATAGAATGTAATGTAGATGTAAAATCAAATTAAATGTTCCAAATTTTATCGTGATTGATAAGTTTTAATCAACAGTCTTCTTTGTTTTTATTTATTACAAACGTACATTTCATGCAGCGTGTTATTTCATTTTTGTAGTCTAAAGGGATAATGTGAAGATTTCCAGTATAATGTAAGGACGATGTTTTCTCTCAATCTAGTGTGTGTGTGTGTGAGTAAATATTGATATATATAAAAAAATTGATCGCAAAGAATTGAAACAAACCGATATAAGTATTATATATCTTGCTTCTTGGTAGAAAATATGTTTCTTCTTTCCTTTTCGTTTTACTTGTACGAAGATAATTTCATTGTAAGAACTTAATTATTATTACATTGTGGATAATTATTGAATCACCCTCACATACTATGAAATATCCACGGTAGAAATTTAAATTTTTATTTAAATTATATTCCTTTAATTATATTCGTGAAAATATAAAGTTACATACATGTAAATGAAATGAATAATATGAAATTACATAATTTCCAAAAGATCCAAAGGGATGATTCAAGGCTCTAAATTTAAATTTTATTCCTTCAGTTAGATTTATGAAATAAAAGTAAAAATTGGTTTAACGATGAATGGCAGAACGTTGATTATAAGTTAAATGTCAAAGCAGTGAAATGTTTGGTAGCCAATGGGGATTCGAGTGGTAAAGAGAATGTACGAGTAGACTGGAGTACCACGTGAATATTTGGGAATTTTCGAAAATTTTGGATTTTTCGGGATATTGGAAATTCTTGAATACCCGCGGCATTTTCTGTTCTACTAGTTTGAAAATGTGACAGAAACGTAGGCATGTGAAACGAGCGGATTTCCAAGCAAAACGTTCGAAAATTTAAAAATTAAATTCAGTTTGTCATTATTATTTCATATTTATTTTACATTTAATAACTTGACTCGCGTAATTCTGAAATTTTCAGTTTAATTCAATTTTATTGCCAACATCTGTCGGAGACGATGTAAAGTAATCTAATCAGATTAAACGTGCCAAATTTTAGTCGTCTAATACGAATTTATTACAATCGTCTTGAGAATTGACGAACAAATACCTATTCAACGCGCAGTATATTATACAAACGTCTCGCAGTTAACATTTCACAAAATCTCTCGAATCGATATTCAAAGAAGCTGTAGCCAAGTACACTGCTTATCCCGATATACACTTCTTTTCGCGGAATAGCAAACGTATTAACCTGTTGCTGCGCCGAACATTACGAGAATTTTCAACGTGCGCGATAAACTTTAAACCGGGGAATCGTTCCGCAAGACGAACGAACTGGTTGCCGCGCAACTATATGAAAAAGAAGAAGAAGAACAAAAAAAAAAAAAAAAANCCGGTTGAAACGAGACCTTTATATTTACAGCGAGAACATTCGCGGCGGAGTACATCGATTTTATAAACTGTAACGAACACTCGTTTCTCGTTGTGCCCCTTAAACGTTCGACTGCTTACCTCCAACACGGAAAATGGCTCGTTAACGTAATACATAGCGATCGTTTCCGTAGAACCAATTCAGAATCGTATTTCGCCGTGTAACCACGAAACAAGCACAGATGGAAGAAGAAACTGAGAGAGAGAGAGAGAGATGTACAGGATGTACAGGATGTTCCACAAATTGACACGGGGGATGATTCTATTCGTGGAAAAATGAATCGAAAAGAGGAGATTTTTTTTCATTTAATCCTAGAGAGATTAGTTCTTAAATCTTTCAAATAGAAAGTATTGATTTCGAGTCATACATTTGGAATTAATGAAATAGAAAGTATTGATTTCGAGTCATACATTTGGAATTAATGATATAGAATGTTGCAAGTTTACGACGGTGTAAATTTAAGGGTTGAATTGCTATATATAAAACTAAAGGGACGTACGAAATCTATTTAAATTTATCATATTTTCGGTCGGTAGTGATCTCATTTCTCGTGCTACTTTCTTGATTTAATGAATTTCATAGTAAATTTGATATAAGCGATAATAAACAACTTTGTGGAATTTTTTGAAATGAAAAAGAAATAATGCGTTTTTCATATTTCCTACTCTTAGTCGTTCTAGAATAGACGCTCGAGTTTGAAAATTTATCGATGGTACTTAAATTTCGCTAATTATGGGCTGGCTAGAATAACAAACAGGAGGTACGAAATATGTCAAAAGTGTAAAACATAATATTCTCATGAAACGTTTTAGTTTCGAGAGAAATTAAATTTAACGCCTGCGAAAAATTTTTTCAAATCTTTCATATATTTTCGTCGCGCACGTGGAATAACTCCTCTTCTCCTATGAATAATGCATTCACTCTTATTCAATCCAGAATTCCATACTTATACTTTTCCTCGAGGACGAAACCTCAAATTATCCCCAACTTGCTTTTCCCGAAGAAGAGGAGTCGTCCTGCAAGTTCACAACAGAACACTCTGTATAAATGGCAAACGAAAGAAAATATCGCCTTGGCTCTCACGTGTTGAATCGGCCGTACGTTGGAAACGGTTTTTCATTAAAGAAATGGAAACGCCATCGTCGAGCTATATCAAACGCCTGCTCTTAATTGCGATATAAATCCTGGCGGAAACCGGCGGGAAGAAGTGTCCCCGTTTCGGGGCCATTCGTCTCACTGTCGATAGAGTAGAAGCAATTAATGATGTTTCTCCAGCGACCAACCGGGTCCGATTCTCCGCGTCGTCCGCTGAAGGAGATCGGACAACGCGTTGATCGAAACGCGACGACGACTTCTGGCCTCCGGGAGAGACAAACACGTTCTCGCGGCGAAACACTTCGACTGAGGGATTAACCGAGAAACAGGCACGCTAGTTTTCCACGGCACGGAAAATCCGTTATTCACGATCGATTTACGAGCGCGATATTTCACCGCGGTGAACTCGTTAGGGAGAACGTGCCGACAAAGGAAACGGATTCTGCCGTTCGGAGGAACGATTCGAGGCTCACCTCGCGAGAAGGGAGAAGCTGTGCAGCGACACAGCCGCGAGGGTCGTGAGAATTCCGGGGGTTGCGAGCGATATATCGGGCCTTCATTAATAATAATAGCGAGCGCTTGATTCACGAGCGACCGCTTTGTCTCCCTGATGGGTATCGTTATTGATTCTTACCCGTAAATTTTCGTGGCCTCCGAGCCTCGTGAACGAAACAGACGAGCCGCCATGAAATTTTCTCTTATTTTTTTTCTCTTCTTTTCTTTTCTTTTCTTCATCCTGTTGCTCTTCACCGTGCTGTACTCGTAGCCGTTAGTTGATATCTACAGTTGATTTAATTAAAATTTAGTTTAAAACTTTATAGCGTTTTAACGGAGATCGTTTCTCGCCTCGTTTTCTCTCTCCTTTCCGCACGTCTCTTTGTACTTCCGCATCCTCTTCTTTCTCTTCCGGTGCATGTAAAAGCACATTCTACCAAGAGAAGAGGAAACATCCGTTACATCTCTAAATTTCCGCGCGTCGATTTTCCCGATGTAACACACGTCGCGCGGATATCTCACGAGGGGCATTGAAATCATCGATATTCGCGAGAATGCTCTCGGCGTGCGAATAATAATTTTCCCAAAACTTGGCTGGCAGCGCCCGCCGTCAAGTTTCATCGATGCCCCAGTTTTCCAGGGGACACGTACGCGCGACAAGTTCGCGGAAATTAATTCATTTACACGCGAGTTACTTCGTTAGCCGGCTCGGAGCACGGGCCAACCTGTTTCCCTCGCGACGAATCCACAGTCTGTAGGGATTTCGTCTTATGACGACGTAAAGGCTGTCGCTCACTTGAGAACGCGGTATCAGGCCAACACCACAACGTATTCACGTTGTTATAGTACGTAGAATTTATTGCATGAATAATTAACGAAATCGACAGATCCGTGTAATATATTTGAGTGTATATTTTTATTCATGCAATTTATATTATGTATATTATATTATATATTGTTACAATATAAATATTTACGTGCATAAATTGAATGATGTAAATAAATATATATATGCTTGTAATAATAATTATATGTATTTTATTTATACAAATGTTAGAATATATGTATTTTTATTCACATAATTATTTTTCGTAAAAAAATTGTAAGAATAAACTTATAATAGAACCGTTGAACGCATCTCGAGTAACCAGTAGTCTCTTGTATTCGTAAGATAGTCAGAAGAATTTATGTTGTATCGTATAGACTAAAATAAAAAGAGAGAAGTCAAAAGAGATTGTAAAAAATATATGGACTTTCGCTTGTCATCGCGACGAGAGTGTGATAGGTATTAATTTTTTGTAGGGTGTGAACAATGTTCATTCACTGGACAAATTATCCTAAGTCGTTCCAAATACTGATCGAAGTTATGCAATTTTTGTTCCTTGTTTCATAATTATCTATATAATATGTTGAGGACGCGTACGTATTCAGTATCTTCTTTCTTTTCTTCCATTACTTTCATCTTCATCAAGAGATACTACTATTACGGCCACTTTCTCGATATTAAATTCCGTTCAACGCGGAAGTTGAACTCGCGAGCTTCTATTTGATAATTCATTCCTGAGTAAACAACCTACGCTCAAAACCGGCTGCAGCGGCAACGAAAGAACGAGCTCTTCCGCACGAAATGAATTTTCAGTTGAAAAACATAATTCGTTGAACGAATGTTGCCAGCGACGACAATCTCACGCCCCACCATCTTCGATCCTGCCGACGAAATTACGTTCAAGAATGGTGGAAAGTTTCAGCCGATATTAATTGCCACGTACGTGGCCGTTCTGCTCCCCGATGGCTTAGCCACGGATTCCTTCCGTTATATAAGCTCGAATTCCCCGCTATTAATTCTCCAGGACGGAGTCTCTGGCCATCGGCGGCACAAAGCTGCAACCTACTATCGCGTTGTTCCGGCGCACCTGCACTCGATATCCGGCGCATTACGTATTATCGTTTATTCGCCCGCGTATTCGATCCATTCGGGCAAACGATGCACTCCTGCAAATTTTACCGCGCCGCGTTTTAGTTTGGTAATAGAACTTCGATATGCATAAATTGCAATCGATGCGACCCGCGCCAGAACCCTTCTCTCGCCCCCAGTCGCCTGCACTCGCAGCATCGTCGATAATCGAACTATGTTCGCGGGGCAACCAGACGTCCTCGAATTTCGAGAATTCGACGTGCTCTTCCTATTGTACGTCTAATTGTGTATGATGATATTTGGGAAAAATGCGGGGGTGGTAGGAACCGAGACGAGGGAATCTCTAACTGGCCGACTGGAATTTCTGTTCGAAACCAGGGTCTTAACAATCAAACTGAGTCATTTATCTCGCAACGCCTGCGTTATTGATTGTCAACTCGTTGTTTGAATCGCAACTTGGAAAGACTTACTCCATCGAGCTTTTTAACGGTGATGGCGGGGATCGTTTTTAACGATCTCTCGCTGCAAAAATTGATCATTTTTGTAGAATAAAGTAATCAAATGGACGATAAGCTCTTTTCAATTTCTATAAAGATATTGTTACGTTCGATGCATGTCGCTGTTGTTGAAATTTCTTCAGTCTAGGTATCTGAATCACAAACAACGTGTTTGACGATTAATCTAACAAGCCACACAATCTAGTAATATTTGCTATAATTCGAAATTATTTCAAATTTACTCTGCGTTTGACCAGTATATTTGCTCATCATTTGATTTCAATTGCGCAAGCAGATTTACACTTTCGAAATAAAGTTCCGCCATCTAACAAGATTAGTTATAAAATCTCTAAAACATTGTATAATACAGCAATTAATTTTAATATCACGTAAAAAATGATACTGCTGTGCCATAAGCGTAGTCGTTAATATAAAAAAATTAGCGACGCATACAGTAACAAATCGGACGCATATTATTGCCTGGAAAGAAAACAATTTATTAAAAAGAGGAGGATGCACGCAGTGAGATGGAGTACAAAAAGATACAAATTACATTCGTGATAGCTGCAAAAAAATAACCGAGTTTATTTTCAGATAAATACTTCGTGTAACAAACATCTCTGTGTAAATTTAAAATAAAATATCTGTTACGGTTTATATTTATGATTGCAGAGTTATGATTATCATATTTTTGCAATAAACATCATTATCTTTAAACAATGCGTAATGTGCATCGTCAGACTATACGATGAAAAAATGGNTTTCGTTTTTTTTTTTTTTTTTTTTTAACAAGGATCATGTCAACGAGTTTCTATTGTATCTTACTATAAGTGAAAAAAATTGATTGCTACTCGCTGACGTGAATAAACATTGTTTCATTGTTAGTTTAGCTGCCGTATTTCTTCCGCGAGCACTTATCACTGCAACGGACAGTTATGCCAAACGCAAACGAGCGTTCTACAGCCCGACCAAAATGTTATCTAATTGTAAGCGATAAGGGTTAACGTTGCAACTATCGATAACCGAAGTACAAAATATCAGAATAACGTGGCGCGCAAGAAACCCGTTGAAAGTTCAAACTTCCAAGAAATGCATCGTCACTAATTTGTTATTATCATTACGTAATTTCGACGGAACAATCCAGTCGCTTTTTGGTATCAATCGATTTGCTATCAAGAGTGATCGCTCGAAACGCCAAAAGAGCGAAACCGAAGTTTCGAACCGAACTGAATCGGATATTGCAGCTTCTATTACGGATAGAGGAAAATAACTAGCTACGTATGTACACGAGCGCCGATGATTGGATCGCGATGATAACACGTAATCGTCAAAATATCAATTTACACGAACTCGCGGGTCGTAATTCCCCTGGTCCATCGGCCGATTTATCGACCAAGTGGGCCGCTGCGCGTTTCGTTGGCCACGATCTCGAGGTTTCCGCGGCGGCGAAACCCGTAAATAACGCGGTCGCTTCACCAGCACGACATTGTATCGAGATAGGCCCCGTTCTTGGTAGCGGGACACGTTGCCGTGTTCCACCGTGAAACAATTCGATCGGTCCCGAAGATACGAGAACGTTGAGGTAGTCCTTCGCGTCGCTTTAACTCTTCGCGTTCTCTTCGTTCGGCTGGGCCTTCGATGCCGGAGGGAAAAAGACTACGCTCGTATACAAGAACGTAAACCGGCCCTATCCGACAGATTCATCTCGGTTAGTTGGTTATTTAGCCGTTTATGATCCGGTGGCGAGTAAGAAACTGTAGCATCGACGCTACCAAATCCTTTTCCTCCTCTTTTATCTTTTTCTTTCTTCCCTTTCATTCGTACGTAAATTTTTCGTCGGAAGATAAGAACGTTAAATTGGCATCGAATGTTTTTTTTTTTTTTTTCGTTTGTTACCATCATATCGATTAGCTGATTATTTAACATTCTTCTTTCTCCTTTATCTTTTTTCTTTTTTTTTCCTTTTTTTTCATTCGTAGGTAAATCTTTCTCGTCGGAAGACGAAAACGTTAAACGTTAAAAACCTCGAATGTTTTCGTTTGTTTTAGCCCAATGCATCGCGCCGCTTGGTATGGAATCCGGCGCGATCCCGGACGCGGATATCACGGCGAGCTCTACGTTCGACACGGGAAATGTTGGTCCACACCTAGCACGGTAAGCGACGCTTTTTCATTTCGATAGCATACCCTCGATACCATTCGTCATTCCTATCTATCGGTGACTTCTGTTACTCTCTGGCCGGGCGCCATCGAATCGCCATCGACCAACGATACTCCGCGTGAATGGAAAGTTGCCTATGAATAGTACGGATGTAACAAGAAAGTCAGAAAAAGAGAAAAAGAAAAATCAATCGGGATCAAAAGGTGATAAATAGAGGAATCTGCAAGATATTTCCACTGTTTATCACGGCTAATGGACAGGCCAATGGAAAGAAAATGCAAAAGTTGACTGAGAATGGAGGCAAGGAAAGAATCAAAAGCAATATAGGGATTTCGATCGAGTACGAAATTTTCACAATCGTGTCCAAAATTACCAAAATTACCAAAAATTTCAGTAAACTGTTGAACGCTGTGCCAACCATACCATTGGCTAGGAGTAAAAATACGAATAGAATTCAAAGTACTAAATGCAGGAATCTATTGTCTATTGATCAATTGTAATACGTGTGAAACTTAAGTCATAGTAGATTAGATCAGTGAAAGAAATATAATAAAATTAGCCTCGCGATGAACCGAGAATCCTGCATGTATAATTTTCAGATAATTTCTTGATTCGACGTTTCTCTAAAATATGTTCCCCTATTCTTAACACTTTCGAACTCGGCGAACTTTGAAAAGATATTTCTTCGTTCTCAGTCAACGACACAGAGTCTAAGTCCATTGAAGTGTTAGTCACCAGGATTTTGATGAACTTATAAATGTAGTTTTCGAAGAAATTGACACGTATTTTTTCCTATCGGCAATCGTCGATATTGAAAGAGTGAAAAGTACCCTCGAGTTTGGAAGTTCGAAAATCTAAGAAATTATTGAATATGAAGTTTTCGTGTAAATCGTGTAAACATTTTGCGAAAAAGTCAATATATTTAAAAAATATATACATAATATAATAATTAAAAAATATATAAACTAATATTAGTATACTATATTAATAAATATTAAAAAACCATATTTTTTATAACTTTTTGATAATTTTTCAAGCGAATGTTGTAGGTCTTATATTCTATTCCCTTTAAATATATCAAACGACATGAATTGTCGTGTCATCGCTCTCAGTCTTTCGTTAAAATCATAACAAATCGTTTCGATCCAAGGCTACAGTTCCATCGGGCAATTTTGAAATTTCCAATTACTTCCGATAGATAAACTCTGCGATCCATCCTAAGGACCCCGAGTTAGATATTCTCTAGCGTTCTGTCTTTACGGCCTACTCTATCTTCGAGTACTCTATCGTCGTAACGATGGATCTCACGAAACAACGAGTTTAAAGCAGACGGGCTCTTAAGATGGAATTGCGCGCCGTTCGAGTGACGAGGGAGGATTGATCGAGGGTTTTACTAAGGTCGTTAGATCGGAGGGCGGGTTTACGTTTCGGGGAAATAGCGGTGATCCCGGTAGACGCGTTCACGAAGGGGACAAGTTCGCGAGGACGCGATGAAAACACGGAGAGGAATTTATTTGGCAAGGCACGTTTGCTCGTCATGCGAAACTTAAATGGAAATTGTGGGACGATTTTGGAGTACGGCTTGATGAACGCAGGTCGTCAAGTTGAGAAAACGTGTCTATTATATGTATGAACGCTAAGAGCAGTGTATAAAGTTGATATAGTTCGGGGTTATTTATTTGTCCGGGGCCAAGTTGAATTTATTTGCCCTGTTAACTCGGCGGGAATACTGGAAATATTGTTTCCATCGTCGAGCTGGTTCCACGACGTTCCAAAGCAAGCACAGCAGCTTCATCGCTAGATTAGAACGTATTTACGTAAATGCGATAGTTGCCGAGCTGCAGAAGATTGAGAGAACCTCATCAGAATTTCAATTTTCCATTTGAAAAATATCAAGCGTCATAATGAATCTAAAAGAGAGATCCAGGAGGACTTGGAACGTGGATTAACACGTTGATTGCTACGCGAAAATTTAAACGCGTCTTGCGTGTGTAATTTACGTACAATAAGAATGCAATTGGAGCAAATTATTCATTTGTTGATGCAAGTTATTCCTATTATTTACCATTTCCTTTTGTTGACGATATTCGTTTAATTTTAACTCGCACCGGTATCAGAACAATTTCTATCGACGTGTCTTTTTGTCTGTCATAAGAATCAGCAAAAAATTTCTGATTTTTTTATGTAAATATGAAAAAATATGAATTTTGCGAATGAAAAAATGCTACGCTATGTATGTAGGTATTGTAATTATCAGTTATTACACTAGTGTTGTATTACATATATATTGACATGACGAATGCTCAATATTATATCTGTGGCAGCAATAAGGAAAGAACAAGTAAGTCTATTACTATCTCCTAAATTAATAATTTTTTCATACGAGTAAATATTTTTTTTTTATAAAAAAAATCATCGAGCTGCAATATATATACTTCCATTCCAAAAATTGAAGTTGGTTTTCACAACTTCTTTCTACGTTTCTAAAAAGAAAATTAAAATTTCGTCAGAACATGCAGATACACCCTGAAACCATTCATTTTTCATTCTAAAATTTCTCGCTGCGAAACAACGATGTAAATCAAGATGATATTAGTTGAGACAGCCACGTCTGATATTCTGAATATTTTTAAACGTGTCTGGCACGAACGAAATGTTTCGAAATCGCGTATATTAAAAAAGAACAACAGCACGCTTGATCTGGATAAAAATTTCGCGCTGCATCGAGACGCTGACGTTCGTAAGGGAATTGCAGCTTAAATCAGTCTGCGGCCAACCGAGGAACCATTCCCCCGAGAAAAGCTCCTGTCGAGGCTCCGATTTACTCGCGCCCAATTATACCATAATTATTTCAGGATGTCGTCCAAGCAGTTATTCGGTGAATTATTCATACGCGAGCGACGACGGTACGCACAGCCGGGAAAAGTAAATCAGCGCCTCTTTTCGCGTGGCAGCCCAGTTAAATCGCGAGGAGTGGAGGGACGAAAATTAATACTCGAGGATTCATTAATCGTGACGCGACGCGCCGGCTCGCATGAATACTGAAAACGCGACGGTCCGCGGCCAGCCCCGTTGATACGTGGAATCCGGTTTATCGAGTTTGCGTGCACGCACGCAGGGCACGCAAGGCGAAAGACGTTATCACGCGTGAACAAAGAGAGCAGAGAGAGAGAGTAGAGAAACCGCGCGGTTAATTATTTCTAATCTGACCGCGCCGCGCTTTTTACTCCCCCGGTTTGCACACGGAAGCCACGTGACGACCATGCTACGTCGTGTTTCTCGCCGTCGCGGCCAGATAAAAATTTAAAAAAATTTTCCAAACGCGAAGAAAGAGAATTTTCCGTACGCACGCGTGTGCACGTATGAGTGCAGGATAGGTGGTTAGAAGTACTGTTGAAACAAGGACCGGGTAATTGTTTACCTGGAAGTAGACGAACGCAATATTTTTTCGTTCGTGGTTCAATTTGCGAAAAAATTGGTTCTGTAATTGTAATTAAGGGACAACAAAACTCCGTCCGTGTTAACCTTTTTTTTTTTTTTTTTGGGGANTTAACACTGCGATGAGAAAAGGCTGTGATAATAATATTGACAAAATTTGAGAATATATACCTATGTAAACGTTTTGATATTTAATCAACAGTGAGATTCAAGTACCATAATCACTCAAATTTGAGATGGATTTAATAACATATGCATGTGACAATTATAAAACACCCCTCGAAAACTATATATTTAGTAACAAATTATTATATAGTATGGATAGTAATCTTAGTGATTGTGACTGCAAAATATATAAGTAATTTAAATATCTTGTAATCATAATATAACTTTGTATAACATAATATGATTATATAATATTATAATTAATTATATATGTTCAGTACATTCTATATTTTCGTTATACATATTATGTATTGTAACTAACATCAGTATCCATGAACGTGTAGTATATTGTCACTTCCAAAGAAACGCAATTTCTTAGAAATACAAAGACGAAAATGTAAATATCGTCCACAATGGCGAGACTTATATCGTGTATTGTAAAATCGTTCGAATACAAAAACGAGAATAAATACTGTCCATAGTCGCAAGGAGAACAAAAATCGAATATTTACGCTCCTCAGTCGTACGGAAGCTATCGGAAGCGTAACATTCGTGTGAAATACGGTCGACTATGTTCGTAAAAATAGATAGCGAGAAACAAAAAAATAAATGAATAATGATAATAATAATAAATCCAGCTGAAATACACGCGATATTGAAGTTAAACGAAGAACATTATTTCGTGACAAAAGTAGCCAAAACAGTTAACAGAAGTCGTAAAGTGATAATGAATTTTGCTAAAAGATCACGATAACTACGAAAAGAAAAAAAAGTTGTGGACAACCGCAATGTTTAACAGTTCGAGACAAATTGCAGAGAAAGCTGCAGTTGCAACAAATTATCGGATGAATGTGAATTCACAGCGAAAATTTGTGAATGTAAAATGAAACGATTACAGATATTAAATGAAACGTTTGACTTTTATAAAAAAAAAAAATAATTTTACTTTTCCAATACATAAAAGCCAAGGCATAGTATTTCGTTCAAAGTGTGGCAGAAATCGTGTGTCGTTCAGAAAGTCATACGAACTTTGCATTGCAAAATACCTCTTCCAAAGCATATCACGACGTTATTTGCCGAGATATTTCGTTCTTGGATTCAAAAGTGTGTGAAATCTCGTTCTTTTTTTGGGATTTTTCATACGTGTAGTTCTTATTTTGACTTTAGTGTAAGTATATATGTACATACACACACACACATATATATTAGATTGCAATTAGATTGCGGATTTTTATGCAATTTCATACTTTTATGAAAAAATGGTACCTAGATAGAAATTTTACAAATGACTTTAGTGTAAGTATATATGTACATACACACACACACATATATATTAGATTGCAATTAGATTGCGGATTTTTATGCAATTTCATACTTTTATGAAAAAATGGTACCTAGATAGAAATTTTACAAGATATTTTCTATACTTTTATACACTACATGCATTCATACATCGAATTTCTAAGTTTCACATATAATCACATTGGTACTTCTAAAGTCGGTGAATCAACAGAAAGTCGTTGAAATTTGGGTGAAAAAAGAATATTTTCTATACTTTTATACACTACATGCATTCATACATCGAATTTCTAAGTTTCACATATAATCACATTGGTACTTCTAAAGTCGGTGAATCAACAGAAAGTCGTTGAAATTTGGGTGAAAAAAGATTCGCAGAAATTTCTAATTTGTATAACGAATTAATTATTGGAGTACTGTGCGTTCGTTAAATAAGCTCGTCATGGCTCATGGAAAGGATCATTTTGACTGCATGTTTGACGATTCTAACGATTCTAGAATGAAGAACGATCCCTCGCGTTTGTTTCAGGTTAAAAGTGGAGAATCTGGGTGGCGCTTGGTGTCCCAAGAATCAGATCACCCAAGAAGCCCGAGAATGGCTGGAGATCGACCTTCATACGGTTCACTTAATCACGGCTACCGCTACGCAAGGTCGTTTCGGGAATGGTCTCGGCGTTGAGTATGCAGAAGCGTATCTCCTCGAGTATTGGCGACCACGTCTGGGCAAGTGGGTTCGATACAGAGATATCAAAGGGAAAGAGGTGAGTGCCCTTATCTTCCGGAACTCCATTAACTAATTTACCGATACCGAGTCGTCTAGTTTCCATATACCTCTCACAGATTTTCTCGGACTTACCGGTAGATCGGCGTAGATTCCGCCGTTTAAATTCGAGAACCAACTGAATATATATACTAAGTGAGATGGATCAAATTGAAGAATGACAGAATGTTGTAGAGATCGTGTAGCTGCTTTTAAAAATAAAATCCCCTAGAAGAAATAGGGGGAAAATTATTCGCGACCACGCAAAGAAGAAAGAGTAAGATATTTAACGAGTTCGAGTATAAATGAAAAATATAATATTGAACGAAAAACATTTAATATTGAAAGTTCATTTATATAAAACTATTATGGAACAAATATAATTCATAATGACCTCGTGGAATAGCAGCTGGTATAACATAACAAAAATTCATACAAGAGTCTGCCGATTCTATTAGTGATTTTCCGTTCGGATTCAAACAAGTAAATTCAATCAACATTTCATTTAATCGGAGATTGGTTCAAATGGAGTTCCATATTATATAAGCAGTGTTATTAAAGATTAAAAATATTTATTAATTGTCTCGTTTTTAATTATTTGGAATCTTGTGATGCATGTGTATACCAATATTGATTTTTCAAAGGATAAAAATTTATTTTCAGTTGCAAAATTATATGACTATGTCTTAACATATGCATAATCTTACATCTGATTCATTTCCAATTCGTAATTCGTTTCTATTCAATTATATTCATCGGAATAAAATGAATATCCGTTGTATAAAACTATATCGTTTGTTATAAAAGAACTTAGGAAGTACAGAAAATACTCTTCGTATATTTAATTTCCAGTACTTAAATCGTTATGTAATTGGATTCCATTTAGATATGGAAAATCAAGCAAAGTCCTTATATTTCTTTATGTCACCTTCACATTGAATGCCTTGAATATATCAAATCGATAATACATCAGCGCATGTTCAATTTGCGAAAATTTATGAAAGTTGCAAGCAACTCNAGTGCAAAATTAGCCATAAGCATACTTGGTAAATTTTCAAAGGCGATTTTCTTGAGAACGATGCTCTAAAAAGAATTTCATTCTTTCTCTTTGACTCAGTTTGGCGCATAGAATCGCTCCCCAGTCGGGGGGAGCACCCGGCATATAAAATTCATTCTGTTTATCACGCGAAAGCTACAATGAATAGAGCAAAATAGTCTGGATATACGCGGAGTAAATTGCTTCGTTGACATTTTAACTTGAATCGTGCTGTAAAGAGGAAAGTAAAGTGGTACGAAACATGAAGTTTTATTATTGAATATATGTACGTTTGAATTTATTCTTGAAAATAAATTGATATTGATTGAATAAGAATTTACGACGTAGCTTTTCGAAAATTAATTTTTCGTGTGAAACTGAAAGTTGCGAAAATGTAGAAAATACTTGCAGTAATATAAAACTATATACAATATCTTACAAATAAAGTATTCGTTGTAATTAGACGGCGAATTTTTATAATGCATTTGTAGAAAGTTTTTAAATGCGAAATTACAATTAAAGTTATAATTTTTGACATGCAGACGAGTCTCTCCATTTTTCTAATTACATTCACGAAAATACAGAATTTGCATAGTAATCCTTAGTTTAAATCAGGAATTTTTTTTCAAATCGTAGATTTAGAATTAATTATGATGTAGAATGCTATCATTTTACATATCACAAGTTATCAATCGCCAGACGAAATTCTTCACTAATGATTAAATTAGTAAAATTAAATAAAGAAGGAAATTATTGTGCATAAGAACTCATATGCGGAAATTTCATAGAGCGAACTAAATTCAGAGTTACTGCTTTCTCGGTATAGTGAGATAGTAGAATTTCATTTGAAATCATGTCAGTCACATGTGATTTTTACAACACAGAAGTACACGCTGATCGGCGATGAAATAAAGATCTCCTTCCAACAGTTAACGAACGTATCGTTAACTCCTCCGAAATTATCGTCCAACCAATTTCAATGTCACGCGAGGAGGAGGGGAGAGAATAATCGAGAATTAAGAACATACTGAGAGGGAATCCCTCGCCGTGGTCGATAGATTTAGGTGAACCATTTCGAGAAATTAAATTCTGCTAGTACGTTGCAATCTCATTAAATTGAACTGGCGAACAAACGTGTGCTTCTATGCCAGTGGTGAGCAGCGTGGCAACGGTGATGGTGTAACGTGCACGGGTCCCTGGGTGCCCGAAATGAGAAAGAATCGACCCCAGACAGAAGGGTGGGTTCTGCGAGGCATACGCCGGCCAAGAGGTAAGGGTTCACCTTGGGGAGTGCTTTCCAACTGGCAGTTTCTCGAAGGAAACGATGACCTGCGAGCCGGCTAGGACCAGCCAGAGTACCGGAGCAGAAAAAGCCTAAGGGTTGCTTCCCAACGCTGAAAAACCTTAATTATATATTTATAAAGAGAAGTCGATACGTATGGCGGGCACGTTTCGTATTCGACGTCTCTCGCGTTCGTATTTTTTATTCGTCGGAAAATACTTTTCGGATGGGGTTGATAGAATATTTGCTGGAGTTACACTCTTGTCCACAAACCACCCGGTGAGCAAGACGATTATTACAATGCTAATACAATTCTCTCGTTTAATCTAAATTATTTAGTAACTTTTCTTACTATGCGAATACATAGTATAACTCTGTAAATATATAGTTCACAGATGTCTTAACGCAGAATTAATGGTATGCATATCGAAATTTGAAATGTTCAACAGAAAACGACGAGTACATGTGAGAAGAAACCCAAGTGAAAAATTAATATCTGTATTGTGCCAACTGTTTAATAAAAATTGTAGAAATTTAAAGAAAAGAACAATAGAATGTCCTCTTTGCTTCATCATCATATTTAGTCTCTTGAAATGTCTTTCTTTATTTGTAGTAATTTATTTATTAAACAAAAGAACATGGAACACAGTGTGGTCGTATTATATTGAATATTAAAACCAAATATTTAAAAATTATAAATTTAATATGAGAATGTGACTCGAAACAGAATAGGACAAAACTTCATATTTATACAGAACAATGATCCAAAACATACTTCGAAAATCTGTACAAATTATTTGAAAACAATCGTGAAGCTAAAATAGTGATACAACTTTTGCAATCGGGAATGATCATTTCTACTGTAAATCGTAACCACATTTTAATTTTATTAATAATGATTTATAGACGAGATGTATGTTGCCTAATTTGTTAAACATAGTACATTGTACATTCTGGATTTGTATCATTTTCAATTGCTTCTAAAATTACAAATCACTCTCAGCAAGCATGTTATTTTTATTCCAAATGTACCAGTCTGTTCCCTTTGCCGGCTCGAAAATAAGCCATTTCATTCTTTTTGAAATTACAACACGAAGTGATACGAGAAGCACCGTACAAAGAAATTGAAATACACGTGAAAGAAAAATGACGATTTTGAAAAAAAAAAGAAAAAAAAAGAAGGAAGAAGAAAGAAAAAAAAATAGATTACAAAGAAATTCCATCGTATCCCAGTTAACAACTGCGCACAGTCGTGCTATATAACGTTAGCATCCCCTCTTACGGGGAATAAAACAGTTCGGCAACAACGTTCAACAGCAACGTGTTGGAAACACGCTAGACGGAGGAACCGAGTGGACCGAGTAATCCAATATCAGAGAAAGCAAACAGTCGACCAAAAACAAGGTGGGAAAGGTATTTCAATAACCGCGCAAACAAATCGAAAGAAGCGACCGCTTCGTTTATATACACCGAACGGTGGTACAAAGAAACGGAACAGCGGCGAGCGGCGAACACAGCGGGAATAGTGATAGTAGTCGAAGTCGATGCTTAGTCGTACGAAAAAGAGACAGAAGTCCACCGATGGAACGGTGTGTGTATACATACGTTGAACGAATACGGCTGAGGGGTAGGGAACGTGCGCAGAATGTGTCGTGCCAGCCGCAAAATGCTCCGTCACGCAACTGTGTGTTGCACGCTGGCTGGCAACACACAAGAAACTAGCCGGTTTGCCCGCACACACGTCCACGTGAATTTATCCGCGCGCCCCCTTGTGTATCTACACGTGTATCCGTACGTCGAGGTGTGTACGCGGCGTACACCTCGTGTGCACACGAGAGTATCTCCGTGGCAGTGGCTATCTACTCGCCATGGGTAACGCCACTTCGCGTGAATCCCCAGGGACCCGGGTGCACCCCTTTTCCACCTTGGAGTTTCTGCACGCCGCCGTCCACACCGGCCTGTGCCAACGTCAGATAAACCGCTTATTTTATTCATAAACCCACAACGTGAAATCAATATTGCATCACTCTTCTGCACGTTCCAAGACGGAGACGTGGAAACGTGTGTGCACACAATGGCAAAGAGAATAGAATGGAAGAGAGAGAGAGAGAGGGATATCTGCAATATGATCGTCTGCTTGGGCGAAGATCAGAGAATGCGGGTGATGGACGTTTAACTCAACCCTCGGAGTCTCTCTCTCTCTCTCTCTCTCTCTCTCTCTCGGTTATACACAGGTCTTCCTTGACCTGTCTGTGATCCAACAGATCCCCTCCATCCACGTCGATACCCAGCTCGGCTACCCGTCTTCCTCCCTCGTCATACCTAACGTGGAATGCGGGATGAAATTAGTCCTTAGCCCCTCCCCACCGTCTGATGTGGTGGAACGCGATGTCCGCCCTGCGACGGGATATCCACGGTCAGACGGCAGTGGTATGTGCCAGTATGTGCAGAAACGCATCTTCCCGGCGATATAAATGTCATCGCGAGGTCGAGGGGGGGGAGGGGCATTCTTTGACAGAATACCACGCGGAACGAGGCAGGAGGGGCTCCGACCTTGTCGCAGACACGTTGACGCGCGCCGATTATAGCTTTTTCTATTGGCGTCACGTCACATACGCAGCGTTGGAACGTTGCGCGCCAGAGAGCACGAGGGATCCAACCCGTCGAGAAATCGTCTGCTGATCCCTCCTATTCGTTTCGCAAACGTCGCCGTCCTGTCGCATCCCCCTTTCGCGCTTTCCAGATAGGTCGCTCGCCGAAGCACGCGAGTAAAGTGTCTGACCGAGTAACAGCAAGAGGAACTCGTTGAACGACTGACGAATCGTCCGGGGCGATTCGTTGGAACTTTCCTCCGTATGCTGCTCGAGAGTTGAGCAAAGTTGGAGTTCGTCTCCAACGAGTGACGTATACGTTCCTAATGATCCAAGTTGAAAGTATGTGGAGCATAGTAGCGGAAAGGGTGGAAGAAGTAGAGAGAAGGAGAGAGATGCTGGTCCTCTCTCTCTCTCTCTCTCTCTCTCTCTCGAAGGGTGAAACGACGAAACCCGAAGGTTAGACGGTAGACCGGAATTGTCCTGATCTTTAACCAAGGTTTCCACGGTTGCAGGTAATACAGGGTAACACGAACACGTATTTGGAGTCCAAGCACGAGCTGGAGCCGCCTCTGTGGGCGAGCAAGATCCGTTTTCTGCCCTACAGCCATCACACGCGGACGGTTTGCATGCGGGTCGAGCTCTACGGATGTTACTGGAGCGGTAAGCTGTTTGCACTCTCCAATTTTCGTTGAACTTGCGCGCCGCTTAGAATACTCGCCGGACTGTCCATTAACCCTTATGCCATTGCCGTGCGCGCAAATTTGCTTTTCAGAATCTTGCTTGTACAATTATCCCTTTCTTCCTTTGATGAACCAACATCGAATTAAACGTTCAACCAAACGGAAAGGTACACATCAAGTAACATAGAGCCAGCTATTGTGTCTTGCGCCGTTCGCGATGCGTGCAAGTTCAATTAATTGTGAATCCAAACGCCTTCCAGCGTTTTGCCAGAACTTGCACCCGGTACATTCATTCTCTCTCTCTCTCTCTCTCTCTCTCTCTCTCTATGGCGTCAATGAGTATTACAATGAAAGAACTGCGAACTTGCACGTTTAATGGAGAATTTAATCAACTAACGATGTTGGTTCAGACGGGATAGATATCTCTTTAGTTAGTAGGTATATTTAATTAAAAACGGGCGCACATCCTCTTGCTATCTTTGTTTCTATTTCGTTTTTCGTTGTACATATCTGTCCGAAAATTTCGAGCCCGTAAAAATATTTTAAGATATCTCTTTAGTTAGTAGGTATATTTAATTAAAAACGGGCGCACATCCTCTTGCTATCTTTGTTTCTATTTCGTTTTTCGTTGTACATATCTGTCCGAAAATTTCGAGCCCGTAAAAATATTTTACTTGTAATGTATTATTTCCGTCAGTCGAAGGATAAGGGTTAATGAATTGAAGAATTTTGTTTGTAACGTGACTTTCAAAATTTCTTCAGGAAATAAATGTTAAAAATTTGAACCGTAAAAATATTTTACTTGTAATGTATTATTTCCGTCAGTCGAAGGATAAGGGTTAATGAATTGAAGAATTTTGTTTGTAACGTGACTTTCAAAATTTCTTCAGGAAATAAATGTTAAAAATTTGATGTACTAATTGTAACAGTAATTCTAGATCTAACAGTTTACAACATTATTATTATTAATCATTCTCTTTCGGGACAAACGAAATATAATCTTAATCTAAAATTTCACTATATCGATAAAGCTGTTTTGTTTCTTCAGTTATTCTGATGCAATTATCCTTCAGTTTATATCTAACACTAGAACAAAATTTGTTCTACGTACAAATCACTATGATTTAAGTGACAATAACTNGTACTAATTGTAACAGTAATTCTAGATCTAACAGTTTACAACATTATTATTATTAATCATTCTCTTTCGGGACAAACGAAATATAATCTTAATCTAAAATTTCACTATATCGATAAAGCTGTTTTGTTTCTTCAGTTATTCTGATGCAATTATCCTTCAGTTTATATCTAACACTAGAACAAAATTTGTTCTACGTACAAATCACTATGATTTAAGTGACAATAACTAAAATTGTACAATTGTGTCTTTCTGCAGATCCAAACATAGAACTTTAAAACTAAAGTTTATCTTCCTCGAGGAATAACTTTTGAACCGAAACTGTGTACTCGCACACTTCGCTAATTACATCCACGCTGTATGGATCGAAATATTTAGTAATCTCATTAATCTCTGTTCTTTCTACCACGTATCACGTGATTCCTGCGTGATAATAACAATGTCCGCCGACAAAGTCGAAAGCTTTTACACGGGTCATTAGAAGGTAGACGACCACTCGACGGTGACTCTACACCTTGACCTCTTGATCGCAGATGGCGTGGTATCCTATTCGATGCCCCAAGGTGATAAAAGAGGTAATGGATGGGAATTCTTCGACGCCACCTACGACGGACACTGGGACGGGGAGTTGCGGCGTGGTTTAGGTCAGTTGACAGACGGCAGGACCGGTCCTGATAACTTTAAACTGGGATACTACGATAATGATCGCACGCAAGGATGGGTCGGCTGGAGGAACGACACGCGTGGACAACCGGTCGAGATTAAATTCGAATTCGACAAGGTTAGAGAGTTCTCGGCCATTCACATCTACTGCAACAATCAGTTCACCAAGGATGTTCAGGTGAGTGTTTGATCCTTTCATTGAAATATTCACTTATTATAGAGAAAGATCTAACAAAAAGTCATCAATTTTTTTTTTTTTTTTTGTNTGGGTTGGCTCTCATTGAATCATAAATCACAAATAAAAAGAACAAGAATGCTTCGAAATTCCATATATGATACGTCGTTTGAAGAATAAACCAACCGTGTTTGCGTGTTTTCCATATCTTTACCTGTCTGTTACGTGTCTCAGAGCTGTTCCCTATTGACACGAAAGCCTTCTATTTCTATCATCGTACAAAGCTCAAAGATCTCTCTTTCCCTTTTTTTGTTATTCTTTCTTCTACAGCAAGAAATTTACTTTGGCATTTATATTTTCTTTTATTTCCATTCTTTTTCTATTTCGATCTTAACTTTGGAACTTTCCCAATATATATATATAATAATAATAAACAAATAAATTAAACGTGTCAAACTGACAGTGAATGTTAATAAAATTTGTAATTAATTGTTAAATTAAATTTACCAACTTCGTCCAAGATATTTTTATTTTACTGAGAGAATACGAAAATTGCGAATAGTTTCTAATTCAATAGCCAACAGCTGTACTAACAATAAATTATGTTTCATTTTTCAGATATTTTCCCAAGTCGACATACTGTTCAGTATCGGTGGTAAATATTACACGGGCGAACCGATCACGTACACCTACATGGAGGACAAGATCTTCGAGTCGTCCAGGAATATCACGATCAAGCTACATCATCGAGTCGGCAAATACGTGAAGCTGAGGCTCCACTTTTCCGACAGATGGATCATGATCAGCGAGGTGACCTTCGACTCCGGTAAGCGAACAGAATTCGTCAATTTTCGTTCGAACAATCGTGTGCCAGTCGACGTGGAAATATTGGGATTCGCGAGTTCCTCTCACAAAGAACGAACACGCGAAACACGCGATCCCCGCCGTATGATATATCGCGCAATCTTCATCGAAACGTTTCTCGTTTCCCGTTCTGAAGTGTCGAGCGATAAAACGTACAATACCTGTAATACGTACGTACATATATATATATATATATATATATATATATATATATATATATATATATATATATATATAGACAGACACNAGACATACACAGGGTGTTCAAAAGTTCAAATTTTGTCGACATGTTATTACTCTTTTCAAGTGTTCAAAATTACGAAACCTAAATATGATATACGAATTCATTATGAATGCATTTATCTTTGAATATATAGCTTTTGATATATTTATTGTTATACAATAAGTTACACTCTTTGAACCTCTGGTAAATAACTGATTATTTCATTACTGCTTAAAAGATTATCTAGTACGAACTGAACATTCAAAGGTTTGAACATAAACTTTCTTTGATTAGATTTATTAAGTATATTATGATATGTTATCCTCTTTGAATCTTGAATGAATAAGCCAATTATTTTATTATTGATTATAATATCATTTGCACAGTACTTTAGAGATAGATTAAACACTCAAATGAATTAATATTTTTCTTCTTAGTTTAATACACGATGAGACAAAATACATAATGTTCGTGATACGTATACAACGTACATTATCTTTGGGAATATCCTAAAAGCAAAAGTTTGTAATACAATGTATCTACATTAATGAGTTAATTACAAGAATTAAAACTGTATGTAAAAAAAATTGAACAAAGTCGCTAATTCACTCCATCCTAAAAAGCGGATTTTTTCAACTTTTTGCTATATTTTATTCTAGTCTTACTTTCACTTGAATAGAGTACACTGGCAGAATTCGAATACTAAACTTCTGGACACCCTATGTATACGCATGTATGCCAGCGTTCGTTCGCTAGGCTAAAACCCCAGGATGAAAACGTATCCCAGGATAAAAAACAATAGCTAGGGAGGGGAAAAAAAAGAAGGTCCTGTCACGCCGCCGCGAGAACTTAGAACGGAAAAATTTCTGCTCGTGACGCGCAAAATCGTTTTTGCGGCGTGGAGACTTTTGACCGGTGAACGCCGTAGGGTGAAGGAACGTACACACGTTCGTATGTATTTCTTTTTGTAATTCCAGCCGTTTCGTTCCCGGATTTGACGTGACGTGGTAGTCTGTCGGGCGGGGAGAAGTTCACAGGCACCCGCGATTCCGCGCCCCAACCCTCTTTTCACTCCCACCGATTTTCCACCCTGTACACACCAATCTGACAGACCAGCCGGCGACTGTCAATCATCGGTGGAACAAACCTGCCCGGCCGTGTATAAATTGATACACGGTAATTGACAACGGCTTATTATTTATCCGTCAGTCAGACGATTTCGATCAAGTCGTACACACACGGCTGTCTACGGGCAAAGAGAAAACGATAACAGGTGGACGAGCTCTCGAGGATCGTTCAGAAGGATGAATCGCAAATCGAGCCATCACTACGCGTTACTTGTTTTATTATCTCTCTTTCTTCTTCTTTTTCGTTTCTTTCCTCTTTTTTTTGTCTTTTCTTTTCTCTATCTATCTGTCTGTCTGTCTGTCTTTCTCCCTCTCTCTGTTTCTCTATTTGCCAGCGCTTCGTATTTTCCTTCCGCGCGAATTGAATGGCGGATGTGTGCCTTCGATACACGCGGATGAGACAACGTGTCGTTCCAATAGAAAACACCGTTGTCCGGTGTTCCGGACGAAGACAGCAGCGAATAACGACGCGAACGTTAGACAGGAGCAAAGCGCTTTATCAAACCGGACGATATAAAATCGTGAACGCACGGTGTATACATATATGCCGCAGTGTCCTCGATCCTCTCGACGCGAACGTAAGTTCCGTTCGATTTAACGCGGTGTTCGATGGAAATCGTCTCGCCTCGTCGCGTCAGGTTTTAGCCGCGTTTACAGAAGATTCAGTGTTTCGCGTTTGTGTAAAGAGGATTTGTAATAGGAGAACGACGTTCGGGGAACGACGGTCTTTTATTTTGCAGCGCGATGGAAATCCTGATGTTTGATTAATTCGAATATCGCGGATCACGAAAGTTTCTCATCGATACCGACACACTGGTTTTACGTAAGGAGAACGACGTTCGGGGAACGACGGTCTTTTATTTTGCAGCGCGATGGAAATCCTGATGTTTGATTAATTCGAATATCGCGGATCACGAAAGTTTCTCATCGATACCGACACACTGGTTTTACGTATACGTGGATACAGAAGCTGGCAATCGTTCAGAATCACGCGACTTCTCGCAATGTTGTACGAATCTCTTACAATCAATAATACGCCTTTGAACTCCTTTGTCGAGGATGGCTTAATTTACAAAGGCAGTAGCAATGTTGTACGAATCTCTTACAATCAATAATACGCCTTTGAACTCCTTTGTCGAGGATGGCTTAATTTACAAAGGCAGTTTAAAAACTATTTTTTACTTTGGAAGAATATCGTTGAAGTTGAGATGAAAGTATTTCTATATTATTATCATTAAAGGAAAAAGATTAAACAGAATTAAATTTTCTTATTGTCTAACAAAGAATATTTACAACTGGTCCTTAATTTTTTAAGTAACTATTATATTTCAAATAATGAATTATTGAAAAGAAAAAGAAAATTCTTGATATTTGTTCTATGCCTCTCATTAGGCACTAAATTTTTAAACTTCTAAGCACTCGAAGGGTTAAGCCTAAANATATTTAATAAAAGATAAAGTATGCAGCATAAATAGTAATTTTAAGCATATGCTGCTAAGTGATATTGAATTAATGTAATGGATAATTGGTCGTATACTTGTATTAAATATCTTGTAATTTCTATATATTATTATATTATTAAATATATTATTAAATTTGTCTAATATACTAATTGTGGTCTTAATGAAATTTCAAAATGTTCCATGTAATGCACAACAAACATATTCATAAAAGATTCCTATTAATATATTGTACGTTTAAATACACATTATTACGCGGTTATATAGAAATGCAATATTAAAAATTACACATTCTATGCACATGTGAAAATAAAAAAAAGCCTGTAATATGTATGCACTACTTACATACGAGCGCGGTGGAGATTTATTTTTCGTTGCATTTTCTCCTCGCCGTTTCTTCTTAATTAAACGCGGCGGGACGCGTCGCATCGAAGATAACGCGTCACGAGGCCGAAACCACGAAGGAACATCACGGAAAAGGAGACTTAGTATTATACAAGGTATTCGCGGCACAAAGGGCCCTTTGTCAGCGAGATTTGCCCACCTAACAACAGGTTCATAAAGTGGGCATGAAACTCTTCCAGGCAGCGCTCCGTCGTCCGCTGTTTTTCCATCTCAAAGGATGTACGTGGAACTGTACGGCGGACAATTTTCCCGTCGAGCAAATAACGGCTAGAAAAAGCTGAAACGTAGTGCGCTCCGACGAAATACCAGGGATCTTTGAGTCGATAAAGCCGTATATATCTGTCTACGATACACGATAATATCCCCTGGAGGATTATTTAAATATTTATGTACAGGAGATATCGACGTCTGAGAAAGGAACATAATCGTAAAACTGAGGACATTCCGTCGAGAGAAAGAGAGAGAGAGATTCTACGATACACGATAATATCCCCTGGAGGATTATTTAAATATTTATGTACAGGAGATATCGACGTCTGAGAAAGGAACATAATCGTAAAACTGAGGACATTCCGTCGAGAGAAAGAGAGAGAGAGAGATCGTCATATCTAATAAAGAATTGATTTTTGTCACGAGTTTTCGTGGTTAATCTGTTGCAATTATCAGAGCTAATGGAATCATTTGGTACTTTCGCAATATCATGTCGATGCACTTAGAGAGAGAGAGATCGTCATATCTAATAAAGAATTGATTTTTGTCACGAGTTTTCGTGGTTAATCTGTTGCAATTATCAGAGCTAATGGAATCATTTGGTACTTTCGCAATATCATGTCGATGCACTAACAATAAGCACTATTAAACAATTGCATCTCGAGCATGCTACAGTGATCGTAGTCTTCAGAGATAAAATTCTAGAGAGAAAACAGAATTCTTTTATATCGTAGACACGTAAGAATTATTTCTTTATCGTACAATAAGGCTGTATATCTCAATTATGAATTGTAACAGTATCAAAAGTATTATCTTCTTGAGAAGATAAAGAAGATCGAAATTAACAAACCGTGTCTAATAAGTTTCATAAAATAACCGTATAACAAGTACAATGTTTACGTGCATTCAGTTCGTAATTCAATTAGACATAGTGTTGTATTTATTATACAGCGTTTTATTTCATTTGCAACACAGCCAACAAATATAATAGTTAGACCGCGGATTTTTACGCACTTGAAGGAGATCTTAAAGCACAGATATATATAAAAAAATATATAAAATGTATACAAAATATAATGAGAGAAATTGTGTTTATTAATTAATATTAATTATATTATATAGTTATAAAGAAATAATATTTAACGTATAAAAGAATTTATAATATTTAACGTATAAAAGAATATATAACGTATAATAAATATATAATATTTAACGTATAAAAGAATTTTACTCTTTTAATTATGTTCTTCAAAATATAAACTTAGCATAGAAATCCCGCACAGTCTAATAATAATCATATCGACCTTCTTTGTACTTCTAATTGGCCTCCTTTTGTACTTGAAAGTATTACAGTTTTGTGAAAATCTGCATTGTTTAATTGAAGTTTCAATGGCATTCTATTAACTTTTATTATCATATCCATCAAAAGATTTTCTCGAAAAGACCATATAGTCTAGCTTGTTATAACCAACTCTTTTAATCCTAATTGGATGCAAAGTATGCCCGAGACAAACTTTTAATAGAATGTTCCTTGAAATAATAGATAATAATAGAGTAGAGTGTTTAGTCCAAGTTCTCAACGATTGATCCCTCGAATAATACGTCTATCAAATAGTTCCAACAAGAACAGTGTTTGGATAACATATCCTAACTCGTTACATCTAAACGTACGAGTGTTATTTCAATCTTTATTCCAGAACTTTTTAAAACTGTTGTATTTTTTTCAGAATAATTCCTAAGCTCGATATATCTTCGCTTCTGTTTACNTTTTTTTCAGAATAATTCCTAAGCTCGATATATCTTCGCTTCTGTTTACCTATGCTATCTATTTTCATTCAATTTTATTTGCTTCCTTTCTTCTCGCGAAGGGATCTCTCTCCGTTTGATAAATTAAACAAACAACTTTTTTAAAATATGAATACGTAACTTTCGAGTTACACGACGTTATAGAGGGTTAATAAATAATCCAAGGAGAAAGTATGGTTAGAAAGAACCCTTGTTGTAATCGCGTTCTATCCTTTCACGAGCTGATGCCTCGACGGATGCCTCCGTGTTTTCACACAGGTTAACGAATCGAGCCACGGCAGCCACGAATCCAAAAGGATCGGTCGATCGAAAGGATAAGGCTTTTGTACGAGCCTCGAAACAGAAGCTTCCGGGACCGTGCTGTTGCTAATGACCCGTCAGCCCGACTACTTTATTTAGACAAGTTTGCCACCCCAACGGGAGGCAACCCCTTTCACGGTGCACACCCTCCACGAGATCGGCCCCTCCCCTCGACAGATAATTTCATACGGATCTCATTCGCGTGCTCTGCGTGAAATTCATGCTCGTTGATCCAGCAGCCCGTTCATTTATCCCGGAAGAAAAGGATCGTCGACTGAAAGGCGGGCAGGGAGGGGAGGGGAGGCGGAAAGCAGGAAATAGCAGCCGAAGAAAAATGACCGTGCGGGTCTAACGGGCACACCCTACAAATGTGACCACCGTGTGACTGATGTCCGCGAATAATTCCTGCCCGCGGAATGGGAAATCGTTCTCGGTGCGGGAATTCTTGTCGCTGGAAATTGATTATGCAACCGTCACCGAGACCCCTCCAAGAAGATCAATAATTGTATTCTCCACTTTAACCCTTTCGAGGCCATTGAGACGATACGTCCCATACTTTCTGTACGTCCACTCTGATATATCGTTTTTACCGATGCAATTCGAGAACATATTGCACGTCGTATCGGTAAATGAAAGTTCAACACAGACGTCATCGATGCGACGGACTTCAGATTCTCTTCTTTTTACTGCTGCTGAAAATACGCGAATTATATTAATTTCCATATAGACAGAGATTGTATTATTTATTTTAATTATTATTGTTTAAATATGATTATGCGCAGTTCGTTGATAGAGTGAATTCCTTGCGCGAATTTGGCATATTTTTGGCAGATAAGAATTATAAAAGAATACGCGAGAATAAAATTCTCTTTCTATGGGAGTTCACAAAATATATTTCTACAAAAATTGAAAATCGAGGATCACGTGCCAGGTCAATAGTAAAAAAAAAAATGTGTTATACTTGTCATATATTTAGCATATTCAATAAATAAATTTTTCGTTATATAATATAATTATAATTTATATATTGTATAATTAAATTATAATTTTCTCTGTCATCAAACCTAATAGGATGATATACATATAAAGTCACTCACTATAAATTGATGAAATTATTTGCAAATCTCGAAAATATTCCAAATTTAATTTTTTTTTTTTCGTACAACAATTACTATATAATTGCGTTTATTTTGCGGAAAAGAGAATCCGTTTCGGAAGAATTAAAGCTGCCGATTTATACGCGAAACATAAAACGCGTTCGGGTGATTCATTCTGTTAACAATGTCGAATCAACGACTTTCATCGAATTCGAATCGCCGAGGCCTGGCGACGCTTAACGAAAACATCGATGCCTGGAAATAACGACGAACCGTCTGAAAAGTGTCCGGATGGAAAGAAAAGGCCAAGGAGTGCTCGAAACAGAAGAACGAGTCGCAAGGAACGTGGCAATCGAGTTTCGCGAGTGCTTGGAGCAGCCCCGCGTCGCGCGACGCCTCCTCTCCCCGTCAATGGGCGAAAAGGATTCGTTAAAAAGTTTATCGACGAGTCTTTGCCCGTTTATTTCCTCTCGCAATTTCTTTGAAGACAATCGTTCCATCCGCTTTTAAATCGTCGCGTCAACGTAGAAAGGGCACAGAGAGGAACTGAAGAGAGAAAGAGAGAAAAAAAGGGAACAAGAGAACACACTACAACAGATGCACCCGGTCAAATTCTTTCGTTCGTTTCACTTCTCCTGCGGAGATTTCTACGCTGCACTTTCTTGCTTTCCTCGTCGAGAAACGTAATTGGACAAGGAAATACGAGAAGCTTGGTCCTGGTGGATCGGCTTGTCAGGTGAAGGAGGTCTTTCCACCCCCTATCCGGTGGCTGTCGGTGAAGAATGATTCATCGTCGAGGATCGCTCATCCCATTCGGCTCCTTAAATATTCAAAGCATCGTGTCCAAGTAACGTTGATGTATCGCGAACATTTCGCTCGCGCGCCACGCTGGCCAGTTTCTATTGCTCCACTTCCGTTCGTTATCGGCCACCGGAAGTTATCGCCTCCGGCGCGCGTCTACCTTAAAGATTGCGCGCCGGATACTCGATTATTAATCGACAGAGAGGAGAGAACGTAGAGTGGTTCGCGAAAAATTCCCTTAAACTTATCTCGTTAATAATACCATTACCGGGATACAGCCCGTTGGCACGCCTGGCTCCGAGATTAAGTCACCCGGATCCACGGGAGAGCCCCTTGCGAACAGTGGGAGCGAACGAAATTAATCGGCGAGTCACCCCGTTCAAGAACTTTGTTAGCCGCCTCGTGTTAAATTTGTATCGTGTCACGTTGTCCCAAGTAACTCTTCTTATTTCTTTTTACGCGCGATTTCTCCCGGAGGGAAAAACATCAAGGAAAGGAAGGATATTAACGTTGGAAATATAGCATGTGCACCATGAACGGCGTTGCCTTCTTCTGCTCGCTGTCTCTTGTACTTTGAAAATAGTTCTACGAGAAGGATTCGCCCATTATTTTAAGTGAATGCGAGACAAACTATATTTGTGAAAACGAAAAGTTCGAGTGTTTACTCGGTTCCTGTAATGGCCAATAAACGGAGAAAGAATACTTGATTTGTATTAAATGATAGTTGAAGAAGAATTTGACATTATTTTCAAGTAAACGGAAAAACACTCTACCCTTTGGTGCAAATATTGATATTAAATTCATTAAAAACTACTTAATTGTCCCCGTCTAGCATCCTTCTCACAATTGCGAACTTGACCATACGTTTAATTTATAAAGTAATATAATACTGTTCTGTCTAGACAAACACTTGGAATAAAAGTTACGTGAAAATAAAACGATGTGAAAACAGTGCACGAAGTTACCGAAAGAAGTTCATTAATTAGCTATTATTCCCAATAGTGTAGCATTCTATTTGAAATGGCTTTCATTTCGCAAATAAATGTCTCCGAGTGTAAAGAATTACCGCTCGTTGGTAAAAATAAAAATGTTTGACTGATTTGTCAATAAATAAACAGGAAGGTATCTGCAAGTGTAATACTTTATTGTTCGATAAATATCGATTTTTCGAGGCGAAATGCTCGAACGATAAAGCCGAGTGCGAGGCTGATCGGACAATAGTCCGCGATATCGGGCAATAAATAAAATTAAAAACAAGAAAGGTGGACGTGTTAAGGCAACGATTGGCGGCGACGTCTGACATGCTCGAAGCACCGGAAGCATCCTTTCGCCAGACAATCCCACGGTGGCTGATTCACAATGGCCGTCGTTCGATTAAGCGGCCCGTGTTCTTCTCTATGGTTGAAAATGAGGTCGAACACGAAGGCCGAGAAACGAAGTTCGCGTCTCCATTTCCGTTTCCAGCTGTAAATCAAAGCGCTTTTAAATTTACCGAGTATTTCTCCCCCCCCTCTCTCTCTCGTCTCGCATCTGCCTGTCATTCTCCCTTTCTCTCTTATTTCTTGGTCCGCGAGGAAACCGCGTCACGAGATCAAGGAGCCGCATTAGTTGCATTTGACGTGGAGCGTCAGCTGCGCGTGCACGCTTGCACGTGCGACCGTCTTTACACCGTCTCTCGCGCTTGTCCTTGTCGTTGTTCGAATGTAACGTGCCTGTTGCACGGGCCGCGTTTCGTGCTGGAAAAGAAGGAAGGAAGAAAGAAAGAATACGTCAGAAAGAAAAATAGAAAAAAAATCTGGCGCGAGAGAAAATCGCAGGGACGAAAGAGCAGAGTTCTCTCTCTCTCTCTCTCTTTCTCTCTTACTCACTCTCGTCCTTTTTTCCGCTTTCATTGATTTTATTTTCATTCCTGCTCGAAGAAAGGCATCCCGTTGCATCTCTCCCTGCACGATGATTTATACGCGGAAGATCCACCTACGTAAGTTATGGCCCACCCTTGTCGCAATCGCCCAGCATCCTGATCCAATCGTAAATCTGACTACCACTGTGTAGTACTCTTTCCGAGTGCACGTAGATGTATATACACCGTGACGGGAGAGCGGGATCTGTTATTGTTTTGATGGCGAAATAATCGCGGTAGTAAAGAAAGGGCCCCCGCTATAATTAAACGAGAATTCAGTATTCGGTGGGGGAGGCCGACGGAGAGAACCACTTGGAAAATATTTAGTCGCTCTACGGTAATATATAACGGTCTGTGATTCTATTTCCAGTTCGCAATTTCCTTCGTTCTTGGTTCGCTGGGTCTGTACCGCGAATTTCCATCACGTAGATTGAACATTGTTTCAGCGATGGCCGCTCCGAATTTGAGGTGAACGAGAGGACGCGATCGTTTACTCGCCGTCAAGAATCGAACGTGTCCTCTCTTTGCTACGTGGTCCAGGTACTCTTAGGTCCTCCTGCTTGATTGAAATTTGTCATATGATCGTTTATAGTTGAAAGCCAGATCATGAAAGGTAAAGATACCTCCAGAACTCCACGAAAGGCGAAGATACTGTTCGTCAACGAAAATTTGTGGTGAAAACAACATTTGCGAAAATTGTTGAAAACTAAATTACAGAAAGAAACTGTAGGTTTCAAGGAATTTGTTGATAAATATTTCAGCACACCGATGAGAAACAGTGTAGTCTGCGAATATCTAAAATATGAAATTCCTAATAAAAAAGACAACTTGAACTCGTGCTGAACTCGGCATTTCAGATGAATATCTCAATTCATCGTCATAAATAAACGCGAAGCCAGATCTCAACCGCTGCGTAATTCCCAAACGATAAATTACCACGCGCAGAGCTTCGTGCCTCTTCCTTTCGCGTCTCTTAATTGTGTTCTTGATAAATGCTCGCGAAGAACGCCTCCAACATGTTTACACGTCGTCGTCCACGTCGTTGTGCCAGTTTCCCGGTCGAAGAAAAAAGTCGGTCGATTAACGAGCGACGCGCGAAACGGAACTCGTGTGCAACGAGCACACGGGATAAAGAATTTAATTGGAAACTCAATTTCCCGATTGTGACACTCGAAGTCCTTCGCACATGCGTAACCGTGACAAGAATTTAATTGTTGCGTAAAACGTAGAAGCGCTGTTTAACGCGCGTTGCACGGCCAGGCTTTTTAATTTAAATCGCGCTCGAAAGTATCAATCGACACGCCGGACACTCACGATCCCCCCGATGGAAGTACGACCTCCGGGACAAAATCGCATTTCCTGCTCTCTACAGCAATCGCTTCTTCTGAAGTGGCGAGAGGGATGGGAGGGAGGGGCGGTGGAAACCAGGAATTCGTTTTTCAATCATTTCGGCCCTCAGCCGCTCGGACGATCAATTGTACANCGTTTTTCAATCATCTCGGCCCTCAGCCGCTCGGACGATCAATTGTACAGGGAGGGATTATGGCTACAATTATTCGAGTACCAATCAATCATCGAACAATGCATCGTTCTCCTAAGAGCCGCAATTGTCGGTTTACGAAAATTGCTCTTCGATCACCTTTGCCCTTGTGGGAGATTCAACTCTGTCTGTGACGTTCGCCACATTTCATTTTCATCGAATTACCAGCCGGCCTGACGAGTCGTATGATCTTTACGCAGGCGAGGCATTCGGTCGAGTCCGAGCGAATGTCGAATCATCGTCGCCTCGTTGAATGTTTCATTTTACAGCAGTGAAGCCGTTTTTATCCTTGTATTGAGTATGTTCGTTGAGATTTATATTTATCTGTATCGGTATTTATCTATATCTTTCTATTTCATTAATCATTCGTAACACGAGAACTTTTTTATTCGGGATGAAAAGGACAAACGATTGCTTCGAATTTGAATGGAATGATTTGATTCGATGTTATTTTGAATTAATATTACGTTAGTTTGTCTGATTCTTTAATCAGCAATAATTTTTCATTTTTTATTATATTATTTATAATATATAATTTTAGATTTGCTAGATAATTTCTCAAATAATTTCCAATTAAACGCTTCACGCTTTTCTGGTATTATGTGTTTTTATTTTCAAGATAAAATTACTTTTCTCAAATTATTTCTCAAATAAGAGTAATAAATTAGTGGAAATGATTCTTGCAAATAAGAAGCAAGGAATAAGTCTATTTCAAAATAAATTCCAACATGTTATTTGGAAAATAAATTATTGTTGTTTGCATAGATGTACGTAAAGTTAAATGACAAATAGCTTCGTCTCAAATAATACACCACGAGTAGCAAATAACAGATAAACTA
Source organism: Lepidotrigona ventralis hoosana (assembly GCA_002806875.1). Taxonomy (NCBI): domain Eukaryota; kingdom Metazoa; phylum Arthropoda; class Insecta; order Hymenoptera; family Apidae; genus Lepidotrigona; species Lepidotrigona ventralis. The sequence continues at coordinate 75,420 of NIPQ01092650.1, forward strand.
AAAATTTTATTCATCAAAGGATGAAGGTAAACTGCAAACTTTTGTCCGAGAAACAATTTGACAGAACATTCGGATAATTCAGGTAATTCAGAAAGAGATGAAACGCTCGAAATTAATCGAATCTCGTCCATCTATTGGATTAGTCAACGCACTCTATTCCGCAACGCACACAATTTCCACGAATAAAATCATATTTACCGATTCGCAGAAACCGTTCCTGACGAAACGGAGAACAATGGTACGAAAACCTCGTTCTTCAACCACCTTGGATCTCGTCAGCAGCACCTGCAACCCCGTTAGTTTGCATCGCATGCATACTCATTTCCGTTAGATTACCAGCATGCCCGTAGCTACGGTTGCTGAACGGAATGAGAGATAGATAGAGAGAGAGAGAAAGAGAGAGAGAGAGAGAGAGAGGGCAGAGAACATGGTGCACTGTACCACCTGACGGCATGGCCTTCGCGAGACAAAACCTCTTTTCACAGTTAACCCCCTGGGTCGCGCAAAGAATGTTTAATATCAGATTTCATACGGGATGCACGGGAAACGATAGACGGTTTGTCGGAGGCGACAGGAGAGGGCAGAACGTTTGCCAGACCATGTAAAAGCCGATATCAAACGGGACGACAGCTTTGTTTCGTCCGGTACAATCCTGCCAGGAATCCACGGAATACGGGTTCGCCCGTTGGCGCGAGTGGAAAAGCTTCGTGAATCGAGATAGAGAAGGCTTCATCGGGGTGAAACGTCGGTGAAACCTCGCGCTACCCACCTACTCTTCCGCTTTTCCACTTTTTCTTTCCTCCCCCCTCTCTCTCCTGCTTTCTTCTTTTATTCTTTTTATCACACCACCACCCTCGAACCTTGATCTTGCTGCTCCGTTCCGACATCTGGCAAGATTTTTATTTAACGAAACAAACCGCACGAAGATAGAATTGAACCGGTCGGTTAAAGCTGCAGACAGAAGATCCACGCGCAACGAGACGAGGCGCGTTTACAAATTTTATCAGTAGCGTATCGTACAGGTTTTTAAAATAAAAGGCCGAGACACGTACTTCTCGGCGCGCGTTTCAGTCTCGCGCAGTTTGGCAATCGAGCGGCAGAAATTAATTTCGTGCCAACGCGCGCGAAACTGTCTTTGCGCGGTGGCTGAATTATTCGAGCAACGCGCGACCGAGATAAAAGGGCGCGAGTTAACCAGCGAGGAACACGTGTGCGTCGCGTCTCGTGTCAAGGAAATTCGTTCAAGACCCGTATGCCGCGTTTAATTGCCCGCGACACCGTGAAACATGGTTCTGTGTCGCACCTTTCGTCGCGGAACAGCTTGCCGGAATATTTTTATTCCCAGCGCGGGAATTTCGCAACGCGCCCAGTCGAGCATCAAGTTTCGACGAGCGTTTCGAGTTCGAGCGTACGTGAGAATTGTTGAAAAAAAAGGAAGAAAATCTCGTCTTCGCGGTAAATTCGTACGCGAGATGCACCGATAGCGATGGAACGAGGCCGTAATTAGACAATCCGATCACTCAGCGGGCGTTTCAATCAGGCAAATGGAAAACTTGGCGGAACGCTGCGCGCTTTTTCCATCGAAACGCATATAGGTTGATTATGCGCTCTACATGCGCTCGAGTATCTTCTTTCCGTTTAATGATTCCCTGTTTTGCCCGCTGGTTCGTGCGTTAATGTTTTTCTACTCCAAATGCTCGCGTCCGACGAGCCTCTGTAACAGGCGCTCCGCGTTACGCGTAGTATAGTCCCATAAAAAAGAAGAGAAGAAAAACGTCCCTCTTTCGTCCCTGAACTATCTCGAAGCAAACGCAACGACTTTAATACCGTGTAATACGAGACAGATAAATAACAATGTTTAAACAAAATGTTCCTTCGCTTTTTTCTCCCCTTCCGCCCTTGATATATACTTTTTTCCCGTGTTCCACGGGTTTTTCACAATTTGCACGACGATATCGGGTAAACTACCTCAGTTTAATCTCACAGTCGTCGACTCGCGAATAATCCCGTCGACCGTCGATTGTTTTCACGTAGACGTGGCTCACGGCAACTTCACGCCAGAGGAAGCACCGACAACCGAGTCACCGATCCAAAGCGACGTCTTCGTGGAGAAAAACGGCGCCGCGGAGGGTGAACTTCCGGTCTCGACGGCGAAACACGACGACCCGACGTACATGGCGGTCGTGATCGGCGTGCTGACCGCCGTGATCCTTCTGCTCGCTGTGGCGATATTCCTCATCGTCTCCAGGCACAGACAACGAAAGTGTTTCGCGAGCCCGATGACCGGCAAGGCACCGTCCCATCTTGGATCTACCTGCGCCACGGTGGAAAAAGGAGCCGCGTTGATGGCCTACACCTTGGAGGACGATGAAAGGTATTTGATAGATAAAAATCATACGTAACGTGTGTTTACAATTTCATTAGTATGCTCAACTCACTGGAATAAAAAAAATAAAGGAAATGATATTTCATTATGTCACAAATGGGCCAATCCTCGAAATGGCAAAATGTTGATATTTAATAGTAATAGTAATATTTTGCAAAAATAGTAATTTACTATTTTATTGGTTACTTTATTGCAGGGATAGAGAAATTTTTCATCATTGTAAGTTGAACTCTTCACGCGTAGATCCTTCAAACATCCAGCGAATCGTCAATTGAATTTCCTTGTTTAGCTGTCCGATAGTTTACAGAGTTTACGAAATTTTCGCAAAGCCGAATTCGAAAAGGAAAAAGGTACGAATATCGTAAATCATTGAGCATTTCCGGATAAAGGGACGGAAATATTATTTATTTATTACTATTGTTTAGTTACAATAACTCGCGCTACTCGTCGGAAATATTTCGTACAAATATTTGAAGTCGGAATGATAACGAAGCGATACAATACCGGCGCCGCGCACCGCGACTCCTGGTTACGGCTGAAAGGAAACGGTGTGGACACAAAGGATTTGCGGCTTTCGCTGTTATAGTAAATATTACTACTAATAATATTAGCTTTCGAGATAGGCCTACGGTTTCGCGTCGATTTCGCGTCTACCTTGTGCAAACACCACGGTTTACCGATTTTAGTGCCTTGCTTAGGTCCCGACGAAACGATGTTTGCCAATCGTCGGCATGAAATGGCTGCAAAACAGCCGTGCGCAATAATCGATATTATTGTTATCGCCGCGAGAAACGAAAGTAATTTTTTAGCATGATATATATACATATATATTCTCACAGAGTGACATTTAAAATACTACCCCTGGCGAAAAGTGTTTCGATCAAACGCACGCATGTACTTGGACACATTTGAAAACATTGAGGTCTTTCAGGTGCAAAATATCGTTCCATTTGCTTGAAACATATAGAAAAATGGGATTAGCGATTTCAATTGAATTCTCCTACATGAAAGGTTCCTTCATGAAATGTTTTCAAATACTTTCGATCACTTGCGTTCGATCGAAAATTCCTGCTAAATTTCAACTCGGTTTAAAAATGAACTTGTCGAAAAATCTAGATACGAAGTCGCAAAGACATTCGAACAAATAAGTTTTGTGCTTTATACGTATTTACGATATTCGTGTAAATTCGATGAAAACAATTTGAGAAATACAAAGAATTGAAATAAATCATACAAGCATGTGAGACACTGCTTATCTTTTATGTGTTTCGATGAACTGTATCGATTGATGTATTATGTTGCAACAAGTAACAATAGTGACGTAAATCAACTGTCAAATGTCATGATAAAATCAAGTGAAATATCCTGTTTACATTACAATCATTTAAACCAGTAATACCAATGTATTTAAAGAACAAAAAAGAGAAAGATAGAAGGATATTTAAATAAATCGATCTGTACATTTAAAACAAAATAAATCTGTACATTAATCCAAAATAAATTTAAAGGATGGAAAAAAAAATGGACTGTGAAAACAATGTATCCAAATAATTGAAGAGGGAAATTACCTCATTCATCATACACGTTCAAAGTGAAACGTAAATTTAATCCATCTAAACAGATTTAAAAAGGTAATCAGGAAAGTATTTAACTCTATCACTCGTCGACTGTTAAAAACAACATGACAGCGTAAACTATCGATCCATCAAAGTCCGAAAAACAAAAAGAGAAAAAGATTCGAAAAAGAAATTAAGAAAGGAAATGTTCAGCTCTATTGTCCCTTGGAAACTGTTTTAATTAGCAGGAAGTTACTTTTAACAGCTCGTCCGATAAACGATAGAGGCAGCCAATTTGATTATGAAAATTTGCAATAACGCGGCGTCCCCTCTGTAACTTTGCAACCATTCACAGTAGCTAGTGACGGCAGGAAGCCACTTTCCAATAAACTTTCCATCCGTGGTGCTCGTTAGTGGATGTCCAATAACCGGACATCCTCGGGCAATATATCGAGTTTGTACGGCACGAATGTCTCCAGACGAGATCCTCGAAGCTACGTCGTTGTAACTCGGGCGCGACCTACGCGCTTTCAACATTGATCTTCAACCTTGGCTCCGCTTTGTGCAACCTGATATTGCCGTACGGAGAATGTCCTAAAAGAGAACGTATATAGGCGAGTACTTCGAGTGCACGTACGAACATTTCACCACCCCTTTGACGAATATCTGACGTGCACTTAAGAGTTGAACGGCGAGACTTTCCGAGTAAAAAAGAAAGAAAGAAAAAAAAAAAAGAAAGGTATCCACTCGAAAAACGACGCATTTTCGTCGCTACAAAAGATCCAGCTTTCAGGCTGGGTTACCAGGCTGGTGTTCCGTTCTCTTTAACGAGCCGTCGTTTTCGGCTAATGGTTCGTCGTGCAGTTGGGAAATACGAGTTCTTTCGACGATGACGGAGGTCACGGTCGTGCCGCCACGTGCCCCGAGTTTCGCTAAATTCTAGAAGTCAGAATCTAGGTCTGACTTAATATAGTATACACTACGTATTTTATACGATGAGCTCGTATAAAAAAAAAAAAATGCTAGTCTCCTTGTCTCCTAAATATAAATTAGGTTAGGTACGTAGTAAAGCAAGATTCGTGTTTTCGTGGAGCATTTGGTTCCTAAAAGATTCAACTTTCTCGAATTAAGTTGGTATCATTGGACTATATTATAGATGCTGTAATGGTATTGTATTCTACGTCCAGTAATTTTACATACATTTGTACTGTATTCTACGTTCTCTTCAATGGAAATTTTTATAACTCTTAATACCATGGTGTGATAGATTGTAGAGATTAAAAATATAAATAATATTTTTTTAATTTTTTTAACAATATATATACGGTAATAGCTCGAATAAACTCTTTTTACAACTCAATCGACTCTGTCCTTTTTCAAAAAGAGAAACGCCTCCCACCACATTCATATTTTTCTTAATTCGTTTTAGTTTTCTGCCAAACTCCTCGTATTATTCAGCTAATACTGAGGAAACCTCAAGAAGAAGAAGACAAAAGCAAGTTTCCCAAACGAAACGAAATATTATGAACACAAATTCCAGTCGATTCTTCGACGGTGAAACTCCCTATTTCCATCCGCGCATCGTCCAAGAAACAAAAAAACCTACCAGACTCTGCTCTTTCTCTCTGCTCTCCGAACTCTCTCCGTGTTCCCACAGCCGTCTTCTGTTTCGCAAGACGTAGCAGCGAAACACAAGTAAATCCCACGAGTGATACGATGTCTCTCTGTTCTCTCTGTTTCTCTGGGAAGATACGCGGGCGGTTCGCTGCCGACACTGCCGCGGGACCTGGGGAATCGTTTTCTGGACATCGTGAAACTCGACGACTATCAAGAACCGTACCAGGCCTTGAAGTACGCGCCGTATTACAGCTACAGCACCGTCGTTATGGAGATGAAAGACATGATGCTGAACAACAAGGGCAGCAACATCAATCACTCAGGTATGCTGTGCTCCAGTGCTCCACGGCAACGTCTCGCGTTGTTTTGCGCGCGTGCATACGTACGTGCGCGTACCACGCGCGAGAGAATTACACACGGCCGTATCAGCCGTGTATTTATACATGTGCCGGCGCACATTGAACCTCGCAACGAGCTACCGGCTGGTACACGTACGTACGTACCAAACAACAAAGCATTCGCCTGACCGCAATCAATACACTGTCCCCNAGGTATGCTGTGCTCCAGTGCTCCACGGCAACGTCTCGCGTTGTTTTGCGCGCGTGCATACGTACGTGCGCGTACCACGCGCGAGAGAATTACACACGGCCGTATCAGCCGTGTATTTATACATGTGCCGGCGCACATTGAACCTCGCAACGAGCTACCGGCTGGTACACGTACGTACGTACCAAACAACAAAGCATTCGCCTGACCGCAATCAATACACTGTCCCCCTGTACTCTGTTCCCTCGTCCCCTTCGCCGATCCTGCCCCTGTTCCGTACCCGTTCCTCCTTTGCTATATCATCCGCAGCGGTGTACGCGAATGGTGCAGTTGACACATCGTACGATTATGCGGTACCTTGTACTCTGTTCCCTCGTCCCCTTCGCCGATCCTGCCCCTGTTCCGTACCCGTTCCTCCTTTGCTATATCATCCGCAGCGGTGTACGCGAATGGTGCAGTTGACACATCGTACGATTATGCGGTACCGGAACTCGGCACGGTGCCCCTGCTCAACCAGGACGGCACGGGACGAGGGCCTGCCGTTTCCAGCGGCGCCAGTGACCAGGACAGCATCTTCTCCAAGACCTCGTCGCGCGGCAATAAAACGGAAAACAAAAAGGTACGTGGTCTTTACTTTGGGATTCACTTGCGAGAAACGTTTGGAAATCTGATGATAATTGCGATGCTAATCATGAAAGGTTAACTCTACCGACGGTGAGTTTTTTTTGGAGGAGAGGGAGGAGGGCGATGAAATTGATATAAAAACTCTGTACGAGATTGAAACGCGTTGCAACAATTTTGTTTTTTTTTTTAAATTTTCTCTTCCTCTTTCTGCAAAATGTATGTATGTATGTGTATATATGTACACATAATTTAACATCATAGCTTTTTTAAGGTATTAAGATTTTTTCTTGAAAGAGTGGAGATGACAAAATATATTATTGCACCGAACAACAAAATTTCTAGGATCGACCCTGTTCTAGCAATATCAATAGAATAATTTGCTAAAAAAAACGGTCCTAGAGGATGAAAACACCCTCTCATTAAAAATTTACTCTCACGTAGATATAAATATTTAATTTCATACTGTGATCTTACATTCTCTAATTCGTCTAAAGTTATAATCATTTTCACTTTCACATCTATGTTTCAAATTATAAATACCCGGAACTATCTTCGCGAAAGTAGTACACTGAATGCATGATTGCAGTACAATAATTATAAGCTGTATATATTGTAACTTTGGCGCCATATTGTCAAAAATATAAAAAAATATGCGTAAATAATAGCTTAGGACCCTATCTCCTAAGAATAGAAGAATAGGATCTTTTCTTAAGTATTACAAAACGATATGACATTTATTAAAAATATTGACATAGCAGACAGATGAAGATTGAAGAACCTCTTTATGATACAAGGTTATTAAGAACATAATACATTCATTTACAATTAGAACTGATGAACTATTCGCGAACGTTATTGGTGATCAAGGCGTAACGTATACTCGACTATTTGTGTCCACAATTTGCATCCAAGTTTATCGGGATGTTTCATGGTACGATTATTTCCCCAGTCCGCAGTCTGGATTGAGTCAGAGGGCGGTAATTTATTTGTTCAAAAATAATACCGAAACGTACGAAGTGTATTTGCAAACATTTTCATAACGTGCACTTAAAACTGCTCGCCGACTATCTCGGATCTTTGATATACAAACTCTAATTCGATCTCGCGACGCGAAGATATGCAGAGTGGCGTGTCTTCGGGAGACAGAGAAGACGAAGAGGGTGGAACCGCGTATATCGGTAGATAAAACGAGACCGATAGAACGTCGCGCACGAATGGCGGAAGGAAATAATCGTAACGTTCGATGCGAGAACAAAGTAAACGAAGGCTCGACGCGCAAAAATTCCAACGAAATTACGTTATCGCCGGGTCTATAAATAATGGCCACCCTCGGTCAAACGTACTTGTATTTCTGCCGGTAACCGTTAAACGTGCACTCCATTCGTCGAGGGAAAGTTCGCAATTAATAATTTAAATCAATATGGCGGAACGAGTGCAAACCATTTGGGGTAGATATACCTCCCGTGGGTACAGTATAACGTAGCTTGTATCCGGAATACCAGAACGCTGGAACGTGCGGGGGTAGGAGTTGGCGTGGGTGGAGAGCGAAAAGAGGGGAAAAAGCGGAGGAGCTACGCACCGACGACGTCAAACGCGCGAGACGTTCCCCAGGGTTCGTTCTTTTGGCATAAAAAATCACCGAATCGCGACTAAAGGTCAATATGAACGGTCGACGATCGATACCGCGGGCTTTCTATCGAATTAGGTAATAATAATATCAACCGGCTATAACGATTCGCGTAACCGCCGGTGTACAAAGTCAAACTCTAACATTTAGCAAATTCACTTTATCAATATTAGTTCTGGCCAGTTGGCGGGCTGATTTAATTAGATCTGTTTCTAGATATAGAGCGAAATTCAATCTCGAAACGTCAACGCAGTCAACGTGTCAGGTAAAAACTGACAGCTGAAAGATTTTCAGATTATCGTTACTAATATTTATTTACTTATTCATTGTCATTAGACTACGCATATCTGTGTAGATTTAAATTTTTATGAATTTAACCATCACTTGGCAGATATTACCATACTTCGGATACTTTATATTATATTTCTTTATGTTATATGCATTCTGCGTATTTTTTGTAATTTTTACTAAATGACATATTATGAATTATCAATCCATATGATTTCTAATCTTTCATGCACTTTTTGTGCAGTGAAAACTCACTATCGCGATCCAACATTTAATCAAACGAAAGTAAAGAAATCCCAATGTTCATCGAAAGTAACAAAATACGAGTCTCCTCCCTTGCGTTAAAAGGCAAGACACTGATCACAATGGATGTAATGCTATTTATCCATAACAAGTAACGCAAAAGGGATGTACGTTGTGAAACAAATAAAGTATCACGCGTGTTCAGCAACGTATTTACGCACAATCTGCAGAGTCATTCAATTGATCGGTTCGTCGACGTATAAACGAACTGCTGTCAACGGGTTGCGTCGAACCCTTTCCGCGAATACCCTCGGAGCAACCCTCGTGGAATGTATCATCATTACGCGGTCCGGTGGCTTCCGGGCCAGTTCGCTCTGTTAATTGCGGAGAGAAAGCGCGTCGTGTAATCACGTTTGCAATCCTATCTCCCTTCTGCCACCCCCTCGACGTTCTAACCCCGTCTCTCTATTTCTATCTGTGTTTCTCTTTTTCTCCCTCCCTCTCTCTCTCTTTCTCTTCTTTCTCCCCGTTCCTCTCTCTTTCGTGTTTTCGCGTGCACGACCCACACCCTTCCCTCTTCCCCCCTCTTCGATTTCTGTCGACTCGCGTGCCGACATCGCAGAAATATTACACGCTGAAGGGGTGGTTGATTCGGCAACCTGCACCTAAAATCGTGCCCGATCTGTTGGAATAAAAATACGCCACGGCAAATTTGTAGCGTGCGGGTGATTTATCCGCAGCAACGCGGTGTAACGCGTTGGAGGACAGGCCGTGCCAACCGGCAGGACGACGGATTTTTCGACGAGTATACTCTCGTGTTCGCGCGACTCGTTTCATCGAACAGCCAACAACCGGAGATAGCGAAACGTCTTTGCTCGCCGCGGAGTTGAAAATGAACGGATCGATCGGACGACTACGAATACGAATCTCGGTTTTTCATTTGTGAAATGAAGGAACGCGAGTTCCTCGTGTTTCGCAGTTTTATTCTTGTCAATAGTTTGTCACGAATCGTTGTCCGCGACTTCGTTTCCGCTGCGCAAAAGACGCGCTGTTCCATGAATGCTGGACCAGGGAAAATGGAACGATTTCAGAGCACGATCGCGACGATTTGCAAGCGGTACGATTTGCAGGCAGATTGATTCGAGCACAATACTGCGAAAGTGGTCGTCTACGTCGAGACGTCTGTGCGTGATTGACAGCCGACAGCGCCACTCGAAACAGTCAAAACATTTCGGGATGGCTCGTCGAGTCTGGCCTTGACGCATCGTAGCGACGCCAATCATTGTCCCCGCGCGATCCGTCATTAGAACCAAACGATCGTCCTCCGAAAACATCGAGCCAGGGTTTATCGGTGGCTCGATGCAGTTTTACAATGGGACGTGTCGAATGTTATACCCGTCACGTTCGACTGGTCCTTTCGTCGCGATCCATGCTCCCCCTTTTTCCTCCTCCTCGTCCTCTATCTCTCTCTCTCTCTCTCTCTTTTTCTCTCGCCTCTTCTTCTCCGTTTCATTTTGCATCGGTAACAATGAACGTTTCAACGTAAAATCGAGAGTATCCGATGACGAGCCGGGTGTGTAGACACAATTTCCGGTCACAGGCCCATTGGAAATTACACAGTAAAATAGATTTTCGACGGCAGGAAGCTTTCGAAAGATGTCGAATTATTATGGACATTTAAACCGCCTGTCTGTCATTACTGTAAGCGAACGTTTCTAAATATTACCAAGATCGTACAAGTCCCGGGATTCCAGCAACGTTCGATAGTTATAATTATCAACTGCGGACTTTTTACCACATTTTGAAATCAAAAGAAACGACATTTAAATAGAAAGTTTTATCTATTACACTACGTATTATAATAAATTTGGATAGTTCATAGAGTTTTGTGCGTCTATGCATTGTGTGCATACTTTTGCAACTTTCAATTTCTCATCTCCCAAAGAGATCAAGTAGAAACTCATTTCACTGCAAAATGTGAAAGCAAGAAAGGCGAAACATTGTCCGTCAACTCAAAAGGAAACTGTCTTTAAGTTTATTTGATGAAAAGAATTATAAAGGCAGTCTTGTATTTTCTTTTCTGTCGAATCTCTAAATAAGAAGTAAAGTATTTTCACGAGAAATCTATAACTGCCATGTAAGTTTCAACAAGAAATATCGCAAATTTGCTTTATTAAGATAATAGAGTATATACTATTTGAAAATATTTCAAACATTATAATAAATTCTATTCGATAGTAATTTGGTAATTCCAGTTATTACAAGCAAAATGGAGAAAATTAAAGAGTTCTCCCCCTTACTCTTCATGTAGTTTGCTAGCAACGTTCATTCGCTAGGGGATGTTTATTCACTGGATACGTTTTATTACCTGCGGAGGTAATTTCGCCACTTAAATTATTGTGTAAGTCTGCCGGGCTCGTGTAATGCATCACGGGGTAATTTATTGGCACGGGAATCGACGAATAATTCATCCACTGACCAGCCTCTATGAAACCTCCTGGTACCGACCATGATTCGCGTTGCCCCGCGTTGTAGCGTGATCGTAGATCGTTGATTATCGGCCGATATCACGACGCATTGTCCTTTCTTTGTTTCAGTCGCCGACTCAACAGGAGGTACTTTCGGCTCTGAAGAAACGTCTGGAGCAGACGAGCGTCCCGCTCTTCCCACGGCATCGCCTCCGCATGCTCTCGAAACTTGCCGAAGGGGCCTTTGGAACGGTAACAACATTGTTATTACGCAGCAAGTACATATCTATTTGAAATTAGACACGCGAACGATCGATGACGATTCGTCACGTCCGCTTTGGTAACAAATTACTCCACCTCCCCCACTCCCCTTCCCGCGTTACAGTTTGTTTTATTATCCTGATCGAGCATCGGAACCGAGTACTTATCCGGTCTCTTCGTTTCGACTTCGATATCTCTCGCACGATAAATGTGAGACCGGACATTCTTGTTAATTATGTGAAAAATATATACCAAATAATAAGTCTAAAGACCGGTTCAAGTTAATGGTAATATTAATGTAGGATTGCAAATATTTCTGCCAAAATTTTTAAATTCATTACGCAGTAATGTTATTTTAAATTTATTATTAGGAGTAATGATGCTAAGTATTCTTCTCGAAAAATCATAATAATTAGCCTAGCCTTTTTTTATTTTAATCTGACGTTGAAGAGAGCTTGACAGACAGTTCCGAAAACATGTGCTCCGACTTCGCGAAAACGTTTCACGGAGATTTGACAACATTTTCGGGACAATATCCCATTCGAAAATTCAAATAAATTAATCGAAATACTGCCTATAACTGCAAACTTGTTGCTACTGAAAAACAAAGAAGGATTTCTTCGATGGGAAGCATGTGACATATGTTACAAATTGCTCTCTCTTTCAAATTTTTGCATTTATCTTGTATCTATAGACAACTATAGACATTTGGATATTACGTAAGAAGTTTCTTAAATAAAATTATTTTCAAAGAATGGAAGTTCGTCCTCTAACATGTACGGTGGTCTCAAACTTTTGATCGGCAGTGTATGTCGAATATCGTTTTTTTACGTTGTAAATAAAATAAAATAATCTTTTACATATTTTCTGCAAATGTAGATGTAACGTATTATAGTAAAATATACGCAAACAAATAACGTTTGCTTTTTTTGATTGAAATCCATTCATTTCAACGAAATCGTACTATTTTTTTTCCCCTCTTTTTTTTGCAGCAAGAGATGTATCAGCGGAAAATAAATTTACCTCTTATTGCCATATTTTATTCGCAAACAATATATTTTATTGCAGCTTTTTAAATGGCTCGTTCTCTCCAAATTGTTAGTTTCTCTCTCTCTCTCTCTCTCTCTCTCTCTTTCTATTTACGCGAGTGTTACGCGACGAGAATTTTTTTATTTATTTCTTTGCAAACACTTCCTTTTCTCTCCTCCCTTTTTCTTCTCGCTCCAAAATTGAATCCAAGGGACGTCCCCGTTCGTTCGACTGAAAATCTCCTTTACAAAGTTCTCTTATCTATTCTTCTGAACTTAGTTACAGAAGAAGATGCAATTAAAGAGGAAATCCGGCTGAGAGGAAATCGATTTCGAAAAGCGAGACTGTTCGAGACACGAGGCGCTGTTAGAGATATATACGGCAAGCCACTCGAAAATTTGAAAATTCCGGACCGTCGTCGTGATCGGTCCTCGTCGCTCTTGCGTACGCGGCGCGGAATCGCGAAATTAGCAATCTCGCGTTTCCCAGCCCCGTGGCGCATCCGTATCATCGGCGTGGTGGTAGTATTGTAACGTCAAACCTAGCCTCTCTACGCGATTCCCGCAACATTATCATAATACATTGGCTGTTTATAAAGTGTCGCTTTACCCCACTAATGCGGAGCAACGGAAACACCTACTGAAATAGCATCGAGCTCGTAGCGCAGGGTTAAATTACAAACGGCCGATATTGCGAACGAACCGGATGTAGCAGCGGTGGCGGCGGCGTCGCTCGCGCGATCAATCGACAACGACAAACGACAGTGGCATCGCATCGCGGCCCGTCGATTCCGCATTGATTCGGGAATATACGTATATATATATATATATGTGTATATATATATATATATACATATACATATACACGACACAGAGCCAGCGTTCCTTGCACGGTGGTGGTCAAACGACAACCCAGAGGGCCCAATAGTCGGGAGAGACACCAAGAGCACAGCCAGCGAGAGAGAAATCAATCCGTTTGTTGACCGTACGCGGACAATTCGCCACTGGCTACGCGCAACAATACGTCGATTAACGAAGTGTCCACCCTGTTATTCTTCCCGTTACAATGGCGCCTCGTCTAGCTCGTCGAGGATAATCAGTTTAGAATGCGTTAGAGCGGCTAATAATTCCCTTTTGTTTCCTCTGTCCGGCCGCTGGCACACCGTTAATGACAGGTCCAAGAGACTGCAGCTTCTCCCCGCCGTACGAGTTTCGGCCGCGTCAGCCGGCCGTTGCATCTCCGTGTACACGCCGATCAGCTTTGAACTTGGAAATCTCGACCGCGGATCGAGCACCGAAATTAATCATTGCAGTACGCGCGGAGCTAGCGGCGTGTCGGTTGCCATCAGAAAATTAGTCATTTCCTCCCAGCTTGGATTTCGGGGGAATATATCGTCTCGTACACGTCGGCCAATTTGTTGCTACCAACGTTTAGGGATATATTTGAAATTACACGGATCTTCTTTTTTTCTTTGGTCGGCAGTGACTTTGTTTCAAATACGTACGGGTTGCTGCTTAATCGTCTGAACGTGCTTCGTTGAAAAATGAAAACGCAACATTTGCGTCAATTAGATAATTGCATAGATGCACGTTAGTAGCAACAAACAGTAGCTGTACAAACGATCTCGTGGTAGTGATCGTTGCATGATTCAGAGATTCGTATTTTTGTCAATTTCAATGAATGCATCTTCGCTCCTGTTTGAGATACAGCTAATTCATGATTGCCTGAATTAAAAGCTGTTTATGATTGCCTGATGTAAAATCAGAAACCATTAATCCCTTGCCCTCGATAAACTTTTTTTGTATCACTTCTTAAATAAAATGATACAGCGTTAGAAATAATTAATTCAAATGATATTCAACACGAAATTTTGTTGATTATATCTTTCTAACATGTGGCATCGTTTAAATCTAAAGCAATCATGAACGTGCATTACGGGTTTGCTAGAACAAGTATAACATACAAGAGTTGATGATGCATTGTTTCAATCCCTGGAAAAATAACATCCTCCATCATTTTTTAAACTTTCGTAAGAAGCAATAAGAAGTCTAGTTCATGTGAATTATTGTCAATTGACTCAGGACTGTCTTCAGAAATTTCTTCTTCTGAAATATTTTTGTTTCCCTTATGTCGTTATTATAGCTTTCGTTCTAGTCACCTCTTTAGATATTATGTTATTATACATCGCAACACCAAATGTACACGTTCGTCATAATTATCAGCAAATTATAAAAAGAGCAAGTCTAAGCTGTTAGCTAGATTTAAGTACGATGTCCCCTCAGAAGAGACAGGGACAAAGTGCAAAGGGTTAAATTAAAGAATCTCGTCTGAAATATGTGTATTTCACATATTCGCGATGGTCAGACATTTATGGACGGTGTGTGGCTCTATTCATCAATAATTTCAATAAATCAAAATTTAATTTGTTAATTAATGAATGAAAATTAACTCTTGGAACCTACGAGTTTCATAGTATTTAACACTAATAAATATTAAATTGATTTACGAGTTCGTTTACACACAAAAGTATTGTTACTTTAAGTATCATTGCCTTCGTACGAAATTTATTTAACCCTAAATTACTAACTCAGAGATCTGATCTTCCTTCAAATAAACTACTAAATACAATTTTTTTCAAAATACTTTATCTATCTATAAAATCCTAAGAATGATAACATATTTAAGAAGACTATTTTAAAATGAAACTAAATATCCAGCAACATTGCTATTTACAATGTGAGGCAGAGACCATCGTCTGACAGAAGACGCTTTAGTTCAGATATTTAGATAATTTTTGTACCATTTCGGACAAAATTTATACCAGAGAAGAACGAATTCATTATTCAATCCTTATCACCGCAATCCGTTCAATTACTATCTCTAACAACACGATGCACACAACGCTATCGTTATTGAAAATACAAAGCTAAACTCGCTACGACGTCACCGCTGCGAAACTCAAACGATATCGTATCGCTCGCGTGTATCGGGCTTTATCTGACTTCCGGTATCCGACTAGCCGCTATCGACGGCCATCTTGTACAAACGCCGCGTGGAATATAACTGTTGCCGGCGAAAGTTTCGCGATAAATTCGCCGCGCGACGAATAATCTAATTCAGGGATCATCCATTCTCGTTAGACGAATTTATAGCTCTAACGAGCGACTCGCGATACCGCGGACTTTTATTCCGCAATAAAAAACGGTTTGGCTCCGGGCGAATTTTTCTTCATAGCCGGCCAACCTCCACCAAAAACGATTCCCGTGTAAAACGTAAACAAATTATGCCCATAAAGGTATACGTGGCGGAAGCAGAAGGGATCCCAGAGTACGGGACCACAACCACCGTTGGCAAGCGTCTCGTGGCCGTCAAATTTTTACTGCCGGAAGCCAGCGAGAAAGAAAAGTGAGTATGGAAGCGTAGCGCGCAATTTGCATTCTGCCTCACCATTACAACGGGCTCGATCGAGCCATTGCCTCGCGTTTTCTTGCTCCTCTTTCCTATCCACGTCACCGCGATAAACATTTTACAGCCACGGAGCAACGATCTTGGTTGCGCGAGAAACGTGATCTTCGTCTGTTCGACGAACAAAACGACGAACTTCTCAACAATGAAGTTCCGGATGATTTCAAGGACCAGAGAGATGAAGGTTTGGCTCGATCCTCTCGTTGATCATTTCACAGTCACTCGTAATTTCGTAACTGTTACAGTTTCGTAAAACAAAATCCCGGGTTCATTTCGTTCGTTTTATTCTACGATGCTCTTACATTTTTCATTTAGGAAAGTAAAGATATTTCTTTCTTGAAAATGCTCATAGTATGTGGAAAAATTTGTTTCGTGGCCAAAAATCTACAATGGATTTGATGATTGAAGCCTGCCTTTTACGACATTTTATTGAACTTTGAACTGTATATAACTATATATTTAATTTATTACATTTTGATAATGTAAGATTGTTTATGTAATTTAACCTCCATCCATTCTTCACTTTTTCAACTTAATTTGTCCCTTGGTATGAAGATGACGCAGTGATAGGAAAAACGAATAGTTAAATTTACAAATTATCTTATTAACACTAGAGCAACCAAATCGATCGTTATGGCAAATCGTTTCAAATTTTATTTTTGCACAATTACGTAAAAAATATTTCTATCAAAATTGATATTGATTTCTGTTTAATTTTATTTTTAATGCATTTTTAATTATTATCATTCAAATTATAATGATTTATACATAGAATATTTGTTGTTCTAGTGTTTGTTCTAATAGTGTTGTTCTAGTAAATAGACTAAATTTCTATTCAATATTATATGATAATATCGCACATTTTATGAGAAAAACAAATTGACACAAGGGATATAAAACTTAATAAAAAGAATATTTTGTCAGAAATTGTTGCAAATTCTCATGATAAATCGTTATAACATTACATCGATGTGTTTGAAGAAGTAGAAAAAGCGGAAGATGTAAAGTAGGAAAATAGGGAAAGAGAACAAGAAAAAAGGAGGGAAAGAAGAGAAACGAAGCAGAAAAGAGAAGAGGAAGAAAGGAAGACGATATCGATTGCAAGATTTCAGTAGAAATAACTGCTTATTCGCTAGCACTCATTTGATAAAATTTTCACGATCTCAGGGACAATGATCACCGTACAAAAAAAAAAAAAAAAAAAAAAAAAAAAAAAAAAAAAAATANCATAGAAAATATAATGACCTACCGAAAAAAGTCCCTTTCAAACGGACTGTCATTAAAATGAAAATCAGACCTTACAAGGAAACGACGCCCCCGATATCAAAGGTATCCGCAACGGAGACACACAATGGCTGGCGAGCATAACGCAACGGAATCGGATCTATTTCGCTAGCTGACCGTGCACAGAAATAACGTAGGTCGTGATGCAACCGGAATGAATGCACCGAGCGATCGCCATCCCAGGAATAGCTGTCATGTGCATAAAATTCATAGCGTTCCCGCTTCTTACCGAATGTGTGTCCCGGTTTCTTCTCCACCGAAACTGGGGGCCGCACCGGTTCTCCCTGCCCTTCTCTTCTGCCGCCGGGATCTAGCGGTTCGGTCGCGTCGTGGCCGTGTCGTTTCACAGAGGAAACCCCACGGCGTTGAAACGTCCAGATATACCGGCGAAGACGATCGTTCTCGCGGCTATCAAGCTAGACATCAGAAAAAGGCCAGTTCGATTCCTCGAATGGAATAGATTTGCATACAATGACCGGAGAAGATAGGCTATCGAGAGTTCGCCGCGCTTCGTGGGATCGGGGGGTGGCGGTGAGACAGGAAGAAAGAGCGAACCACAACGAACGAATCCACAAGAGACAGATGACAAACGCTTTCTTCCCGAAACGAAAATCGACAACGTCTATCGAATATCCGCGCGTGCCTGTAGCTTTTGCCTGTAGCGACCGAGCAACTTGGGAGCAAAGGATAAGCAATGTTTCGTCGTCACGAATGAGTTATCTGATGCGATCGAACGAACGATCTCGGCACGCAGATTTTTGAGTCTACGACGTCTCAGCTCGCAACTAATTTCGACGATGTCGCACGGGCGATGATGAGAGGAGCGTGAAAGACGTAGTCTAAAATTACTACGTAGTGCGCGTAGTTTAACACAACGAAAAAAAAACGAACGAGGTTTCTACTTCTCTTTGAGCTTTCAACAGGGAGATTCGGGGGAAAGCAGTCGATTCAACGCCTTGAGTACTTATGTGCTGCCTTTCTTCTTACAAAAATGTTTTACATGCGAAGCTTCTTTGCTGTTTCTCATTGTTCTTGAAGTATAAGTGCAATCTATTGACAAAATACTGTCTTCTTTTTAATCTTTAATCAATCATAGATATCATTATCTAAGATTCGATTTCCAGCCAATATTTTATTACTTTCAATTAAATTTATTTGCAGTTAATATCGAATTTGTAGTCACAATAACATAATAACGTTACATGTAAAGTAATATGATATATGCAAGATACATGTTATATATACAACTTAATAATAACACTTGAAGATATACATATCGATCAGTACAATAAAATATGAAGCCGACAACAGGAAACAATATGAAGCTAAATGAGAAAAGAACGTATTTAAAAACTATCCGAACTATCGCTCATCAACGAGTACGGCAATAACCGCGCTCAACAGGAAATCCATCAGCCGCGCTATCCAGCCATAGATTTCGAAAGAACTCTTCTCGTAACATCAACATCGTGTTCGTAAACGTGTTCACGATTTATCGCCTAAATCGACCGTTTCTACTAATGTACTCTTGTCGTTCCGCTTTATCGTGATTTGTGTAAATACCGGTGTTCCGAGGGCCAATACGCGCACCGTCGTAAATAAAAAAAAAAGAACCGAAACGATCCGATCCTGGAGTGGTTCCTCCGTTGTTTCCACGGTTCCTCTGCTCACGCAACAAGTCTCCTACCGCGAGGATGACTTATCGCGCCAACTGATCGTGACTGGAACTCGCTTCATTTCCTTCTTCGTGTTTCCACATGGCGCTCTCGTCCATGCAATCTTACGACCGAGGACAAAGAAACCTTGATTTTCCATTCAATTTGCAAATGTTCGATCATTCATTACGGCTGGAAACGTCCCGTGTGATTCTCAGCGATTACTGTGAAAGGCAAATTGCGGATTTTTATGCGTTTCTAAATTTTTACGAACGTAGCTAAAAAAAAAAAGAATGGAATTTGTTTTATATATTATGACTGATACTCTACTCTAAATATTCTATATATTTTGCGTATTTATGTCTTCCAATCTATCGATCGCTGATCAGAATAAAAGTAAATTTCTGCTTAGACAACAAGTTGTTTCTAATTTCCTTCATAAAAGCATGGAATTGCATAAATATCTGCAATCTAGCGTTCAGCGACGTTACCGTAACAACATGTAAAATTTTCAATTTCAATAACCAACGACGCGTCTGTGACGTTATGTGATTTTCAGAGCGCTTAGAGATCGATGACGTTATTGCAGCGTCACGGGATTTTCAACTTTAATAACCGACGACGCGACTGTGACGTCGTGTATTTAATTTTAAGTATTTAGCGTCGTGTAATTTTCAGCGATTTAACAAGCGATAAAGCTATTGTAACGTCGCGCGATTCTCGGCCATAAATTTTTAACAAAATTTCCCAACCCTTAACAACAGCGACTCCCCATTATAATTTACAATCGGCGATCCATCGGATCGTTTTAATTGAATGTTTCACTCTCGAATGCCGAAACATTGACTCGTTCAGTTGGCGTACACTCGCAAAAGATGCTACACAAAGAGGCAACAAATAAGGAATATTTCACGCGTCATAATCGACATCAGTGCTATCGACTTTGCCCGAAATAACGCTAAATAAACGAAGCGACTAACACTCGGCCGGCCTGTGTTCTCGTTAGGAAAAAAAAAAAAAACAGCCCAATGAATTCTTCGATGCCCAGATACGCGATATGATTTAATCGTGTTCGGGTTTCCCCATCCTGAGCACCCTTTTACCATCGTTTCGTATTTCGTTCATTATTGAACAGAGTTTTTCTCCCTCCGCTAACAATCGCGGCCATTTTTCCAGGATATATGTATAACTTCGTTCCTCCGGCTATCGAACAATGCTTCCAATTTTCACGAACAAACACAGAGTCGTTCGAACATTTCGATTTCATGAAATTCAATTTTTCTTTTGCTTTGTTTTTTTTTCTTTTTTTTCGGCAAATGATATTTTTCCACGTAGCTTAGGTTTACTTTACGTTAAGCTCGATTACACGGTTATAGCCAATACCCGCTTCGTTTGTACCCGGTATTTCTCGTTACTCGAAAACATTTTCGTCTCTCTCGTTCGATCTCCTGCGTCGTTCTACCTCTCCATGAATATTCACTCGGAAAATGAATCGTGCCTCTTAGGCTTATCGCGGCGAAACTGATAAAGCAACGGCTCATTTCCCTGGACGCTCGATCGCGCGGTCATTAGACAAGGAGGATCGAAACGAACGTGTTGCAATTAACGCGGATCCACCACCTACGGACGTCGAGACGAGCGAACGTATTATTTCGCGTACAATTTACCCGTATCAAGTATACCGGGTAGGTTGTAGAGTATCGTACAGGCGAGACGAGGCAAATTTTGTGGCACGAAAC
This sequence comes from Lepidotrigona ventralis hoosana, assembly GCA_002806875.1. Taxonomy (NCBI): domain Eukaryota; kingdom Metazoa; phylum Arthropoda; class Insecta; order Hymenoptera; family Apidae; genus Lepidotrigona; species Lepidotrigona ventralis. The sequence goes on from NIPQ01092650.1 coordinate 96,208, forward strand.
AGGAGGAAATTGCGTTGCAAGCTTTGTTATGGAGAAAAATACACTTAAAAATCGATTAGATTGTGTGTATGTATTAATGATTGACATTACAGATTTCACCAACAGACAATTACTGTGGCTATTTTTTTTTTTTTTTGTTTTTTACACTGTATAATGCCAGAGCTTATTATATTACAATGTTTCGTTTCGTTATCAAATTGACGCAATTAAAGCCTACAAAGAAAAGATCAACATAAATTTACAAATTTACAAATTCTTTCAACAGCAGAACAGAGAAGAGTAGAATAAATTTCTCAAGCGTAAATATTCAATTTTACATCGGGATCTTATATCTTCTTCCGTAAGAAAAGCGTGTCAAACTGGCGTACAAGGGACGGATGAGTGTTAATTGTGGAGGTCGACCAATTTTCAAATGGATTTCTCTCGCAAACGAAACCTCCAGTGTCGCTCTTGATTTTCATCCTGAGCCATAGAATTCTCCCTGATCCCCTTTCGCATCGTGAACTTACGATCCACCTGGTATCCCTGTCGCCCACGCGGCAGGTTGCAAGCTGCCAGGACGACGCTACGCACCAGAATTCGCAGTTTATGGGGAATCGATACGGATGACGTAGTTTTGTTAACGGTCGCATTAAGCTATCACGCGAGAGTGCCATTACCAAGTCGATCGTAAGTAAGGCCGAAGTAACGACGCTGCGTGGAAACGCGTCTTGTACGCCTGGCTTCTGAGGGAAAACGGAGTTTCCCTCGACTACGATTACGGCCGCGTACTCTCACCTCCCGGTTTTACTTCCGCGCCTGCATGCAAACGAAAAGCACCGAAACTTTCTTTGAAAATCTTACGGTTATTTCTCTCGAGCAATGGACACTGCCGCCGTGCCAATGGCTCCCATTCGCCTTAACAATCTTCCAGTTCCCTCGCGTCGATGTAAAATTAGACATCCGCGCACGATTTCCTTACGTTCGTTCTTATCTCTCTCTCTCTTTCTCTCTTTTTTATCCGTACGTAGTTTCCGTTTATGTACATGGCAAACTCGGTGAAATTTCGTAGGAATTTGGAAGGATATTTTCGTAGGAAGATGTCGAGTAACAAGATTAGACACACACACATAGACGTAGGAAAGAAAATCGGATCTTTCCGAGGAAAATTCGAATTTGTTGGTTTATTTCGATCGAACCTAATATTCCAAGACGAATATTCGACGATGACAGAACTAGGAGAAGTAAATGCTGTGGGCGTCTGTTAAGGTTGGATTTCCAACGAGACGTCAGGATCCTAGCTGCCCTGGAGGATCGCAATATCGCCAGAGTCCTGGGTGCTTGCTGCCGCGAGGAACCCTATTGCGTAGTAATGGAGTACCTGGAGCACGGAGACCTCTGCCAATTCCTCAAGACGCATATCACTGCTGAAGATGCTCACTCCATGCCGATCGGTGTTAAAACGCTCAGGTAATTATCCATTTAACGGGACATCCATATTACCTACATATGCTAAAGGATAACTTGTAAATATGGCGTAAGAATAATATAACCGTTACAAGTGATTAAAATTTGTTCGATTACGATGAAATTATGATGATGATAATTTTATTTTACTTCGGATAACGGAAAATTTGTTGAATATTGTCAATTATCAGTATTAATATTCATTGTTCAATATTAAAGGTATTCATTGTTCACGCGACACCTCTCATGCTATTTAGGAAGAGCATTTTTAACTCCAAAATGATGCAAATTACCTGCAGAAAAGTTGCAAAAACTTATGTTTGAAAAATTAAATACAAAAATTATGTATTAAATATTATATATATTATGTATTTTATAATATATATATATATATATATAAATTCTTTTATTTTCTTTTTTGTTTCATATATTTTTATATCGTCTTTTCGTTTAATTAAAACTAAATACATAAGTTTTACAATTAATCTTTTCTATATTGTCAATAAATATTAATTGCGATTGACGATAACCGAATGTAACCAGAAAAGCCATCTGCCGCCGATAATGGTTTTCAGTAATCAAAATAAAATAATTCGAATCATTGATGATGGTTATTGGTAACTGAAAATATTCAGATCATTTATATTGGTTATCGGCAACGAAAATTAAATTTCTGTCATCGATAATGGTTATTGATAGTAAAAAAAAATTTCAATCGTTCATAATGGTTATTCGTAATCAGAGCGTATTTTAATCATTTCGCTTATTGAAAAATTTCGTTGAAATTTGTTGATAACTGGTTTTTATTTAACTGAAAATAAATTTTTGCCCAATCATCTTTTTTTTTCCAAAAAATCTCTGTTCGATCAACTTTCATTGAATGTTTTGATTTTCATTGAATCTAGATATACAAAAGTACACAAAATGTTCAAAGTAGAATATCTTGTTATACTATTTAGAAAGTGAGATTTAATAAAAATATATTTCAATCAGTAGAGATCCGTTCAAGTATACATTGCAAATAGGTTTCGAAACTAACTGAGAACTTTCAAACATCTAATGAGTGACTATTTCCGAAAGAAAGAGAGAATACTTTTAAGTAGATTCTCAAATCTACAAGATTTAGAAGTTTTTGTAAGTACTTGGAGGAAGTGGCGTACTTTCGAGTGTAATCAAACTTTGAGCAAAGGGACTCGAACCTTTTACGAGTACTTTAACTAGCGATTAGTTCGTGATATCTTTGTAACAACTTTCTATTTACAACACTGATAACTCTAATAAAATCTTCATCCTTTCTACCTGGAACACTGGCTGTATTAAGAAAATATGTTCTTAAAATATTCCCGTTTTAACGAAATTTTACTCACAAACGAATGCATTAAAAAAAAAGAAGCAAAGGCATTGATTTAATATCTGGCATAGCAGATTTTCAGCAAATCTTCAAAGAGATTCATATCTTTTTTCGAATACGGATTTGAACACAAATATCAATTCTTATTATTTAGATCGTCGTTTAAGAATTCCAAATACATGCCAGACTCTAATAAGTTAGCTGAAGGTGTGCAATACTAAATATCACGTCAATGTCCTTTTTTTAATAAGTAAAAAGGAAAAGGAAAGTCATCGGTCGTGCCGAAAGGTTTTCGATCCCTGGCGTCTCGATTACGTCCCGTGCCACTAAAGTTCGAACCAATCTTGCACCACTTTCCACACGCAATAACTACAATAAAACGGGCGGAAACTCTAAGTAATCGAGTCACGCGAGGCGAAACTTTGTCAGGGAAATTAACCCGCGATTCGCGAGCGCGCATTTGAAATTGATCCAACCACCCTCCTGCGCGGAGGGCGAAGAGGGCCCGCGTCCCGTGGCAACGAGCGCGTGAAAATTAATCAAACGCGAGAATTTCAATAATTCCCACGATGGAAACATCGGCGTTCGTCGAGCGAGACTCGAGATTTAGTTTCGTCCGGTGTGGCGAGGCGTCGCGAAGTTAACACCCAATAAGTTTCTCCCAGGTTTCGGAGTTTGAAGCGTTTATTAATCGTGAGCGACGTAGTCTTCGAGCTACTACAGCCAGCCAACCAGCTTCCATCGTTTCCAACATCTCTCTTTCACTCTCTCTCTCTCTCTCTCTTTCTCTTTCCCACCAGCCAGCGCCTCCGTTTCTCTGTCTTTCCTGTCGTCTTGGCCACCACAACCACCCCTCACAATCTCATACCATCCCCGAAAAGCTTGCCTCCTCGCGCCTTAACTCACGCTGTTCCCCTCGTTTCAGTTTCAACTGTCTCATCTACATGGCGGCCCAAATCGCGTCGGGCATGCGGTACCTGGAGAATCTGAACTTCGTTCACCGGGATCTGGCTACTAGGTGAGTACAACGGAAGTTGGAACGCGAATGTATCCGGCGCGGATCTCTCTTTCCCACGAGGATAAAGGCGTCTTAGCGGCGCGCGTCTGAACTATCGTTGTTCCCTGTGCTTCGTAGCGCGGATGTTTTGTTATTCCAGAAAGGAGGATTCGAGAGAGGAATGAGAGAAAGAGAGAGATACGTAAATGTTGTTTCGACTTCTCGGTGGAACGTATAAATGACGTTCTTTAATCAAGCCGTTTCGTACTCTCTGCGATTTCATTTCCCTTGAATCACTCGGTTTTGTAGTGCTACGAATACCAGGAAAGCAATTTTCGAGTTTCCTGAAGAGATTACCGGTGATGTGATGCTCGCAGAGAGAAAGACGTAAGATTTCTGTATCTTTGAAGGTGTTGTAATCCGCTGTTTTTACAGTTACGTCTGATATTGAATGGTATTTCGTGATTTTTTCATTATTTCGTTGTTACAGATCAATCGCGCGAATCGAAGGAATTTCAATTTCTTACGTCTATGAATATATATACTTAAAATTAAAGCAACATATATAGATCTTCTGATATCGATGATATGTATAGAAAATGAACATGTATAGTACATCCAAAAATGTGTAGGATATTAAGCTAACAAGAAAAAATAACAAGTATAATGTTTCTCATAAAAATATTCAACATATTTTCTTTATCAACAACTAACCACGTTGAAAGAACGAAAATCGCAAAGTTGTCATTCATTTAAACAGAACTTTATAATTTCTGTTTAATTACTTTAATTTAATTACTTCTTCAGCACTTTGCGCTGCTTGATTTTCAGATTAAATTTCCATCGGGAAAAATATAAAATACGAAATAAAATTAAATAAACTTTAATTTTTATAATCATCTGTGATTATAACTCAAAGGTTAAAGTGTTGCTCTATCATGCGAAAATTCCATTGACCAAACACACTTTTATCTGTCTCTCAATAAATGTTAATATTTAGCACAAAAACAACTCGTATTGGAAGAATTGATGATTGACGCAGCGATTAAGAGTAAATATCGCGTGAGAGATGAAGTGGTTCTTTCGCAACGTGATAAGCATCGGTTGGTAAGAGAACGAAACTCCGATATTCGGCTTAAGTTGAAATTAAATTATAGCTTTGTCAGAGTGTATTTCCATAAGGCTCGCCCTTCTCGCCGAAAACAAACGAAACCGCAAGACCACATGGGAAATCAGCGATTCGTTAGTGATACGTCGAGCGGAAAATAGCAAGAACGGTAGCATATTTTCCTGTGGAACAAACGATTAAACGTGTAGGTAGCAGTCATTATCGGTTGTGCGTCAACAACGGAATTGTTTGCCCGGTTTATTACAACTATAAATTAGTTCGACCTGGTTCTACGTAAAATCCATCGTCGCAACTTTCCAATGCGAGAATTATCGCGGCGTACGAATCTCCTAGAAACGTTCCAGAATTACGTGCATCTGATTTGACGGGGAACGTTCGATAAACTTTCATGGAGTGTACAAGCGTTACGACCCGATAGAAAGAATAGTTTCGTAGCGTAATACGGGACATTTCCAATTTTACAAAACGCTCCGATATCAGCGCGATCAATTTTATTTCGATACGTTTCACGCGTCGTTCAATTTCACCAATATTGTTCCTCGCTCGATGTGTTTCCACTATATATACATATATATATATATATATTTTTTTTTCTATATTTGTATTTTTCAATTAATCGATCTCGAGTGAATCTGTGCGAACACATTTCAAATCCAAATTATATTTTGTGAAACGAGCTTTGATTAATAGTGAAACCGAGGGCACAAGATAAAATTGTGGGCTATATACGGGATAATTATTTAATTCGTATTTGCAAAGTTCTCGTGCTATTGAAAACAAAACGAAACGCGTGAATTCGTAATCGCATGATAAGTTACAATTAGTTCTCTTTTTTTAAACATTTGCAAATAATTAACAATTTGAATCATAGTCTTGAATATTATTGGTTGGGCAATTTCTTAAGATATTTGTATTATTCATAAACAAATAAATATTGTTATTATTTAATTGATTTCGATATTAATATTAAACAGATGTCGTCCCGTTATAATATATAAAAATTTATTGTTTTTAAAATTATTTTTTCGTAAATTTACTACTAAGTTTTACAAAGTTATTATATATTCTAATAAATAGTATTAATACTACGTGTAATATTTTTTTTTTAAATATAACTCCCGTTCATAAATCACTGGACATTTAATAAAATTAAGATTACTATAATCCTAGCTTCGTTATTGTTTTGAATAATTTATATCATATTTTTTGAATCATTATTCTGCGTAAATTTTTCGTTCCGTTAATCTTTTGCCACACAGCACTGATCATATCGTACATTCTTTTCTTTAAAGATTCTCCAATTTTCACTAAATTACGTTTTATGCAATTGGTTTCCTTCCCGTATAAACTCGTTTTCCACCGAACTCTTCGAATTTCGATTCGCGTTATTCGCCAACAATTAACGTTTAATTTACATGTGTACACGTACTATATTAACTTCGCTTCAGGATATTGTTGCAAATTCTATAAACATAATAAAATGAAAGAACAAAACGTCGACACGAGGGGATCATTCATTTTATTCAAAATGGACAAATGCCCGGTGATTTACGGACGAGAGCATACAAGATTAATAAACGTGAAATTGTGGACCAATTCTTTTACTACAACACGTAGCTATACGTTTTGTTTCGTCGATATATATCGAAGAGACATACTTAACGACAGATTGGCCAAACAGGGAAATCCGAAAGACTAGCAAACGCTGCCGGTATTCGACGATAGAACTGGATGATCTTTGATATCGCGCACAAGGCGTATAATATCCAGGATCGGGAACCCTTGACTTTCACAGACAAAAGCGTTATAGCCGGTTATGCAACGAAACCCATCCATGTTCCTGTTATTGAAATGCAATGGCCATCCCCCCGTACGAATCGATGGGAAGTATAGATGCACATATGTGCGTATGTGCTCTACATACATATTCACGCTAAACCGCGGTGCTCTTACAACACGTGGAACCTAGTTTCCGGTTGACCAGTGTCTCTCAAACGACCGCTCGTAAATCTTAATAGAACACCAGGATGCGTTTCCGGTTCGCTGTTCCGTCATAGTGTTATTACGATGCTGCACGTGCTACCGAATAGCCTGTAGAACAATTTAAGTCGATCGCGTCTCGTGATCTATGCGGTTATTCGTCAAATCCGTCCGGATGGATTCATTTTTCTCGACAGCGGTCAATTTAACTCCTAGTATCCTTGAACGATGTCGAAGGCCACGGCAAGTTGGGATTTTGAAATTTTTTTGAAAATTTTTCTATTCTGACGAAAGTACGTCGCTTATATCATTTCAAAGTAACGATAATTTTTTGGTACTCAAGGTGAATATCTTTATCGAATTGTGGAAGATAGCAGAAGAATGTGTTTTGTATTATTGTATTACAGTAAGTTCTCCCTTATACGAAGCTCTATAATATAATGTGTAATATATAATTCTAACATTTCAATTTGTGCGATGTATAACATAATGTACTATAACTCGAAAAAGACTCTCCTGCTACAAACGATTTTTCTCGAACTTCAGATTTTTTTCTCTATCACATAAAAAGTAGAAATTACAAGCTGAACTATTAACTAAATTCACAACTAAATTCCCGACATTACAATTTACAGTTTGCCTTCTCTATGCTTTTCCAATTAGAGGGATGGAAATTCATTCGCTCTGATTCCTCAAACGAACCGAGCCGGAAGATTCAGAAAATGTTTTTTCCATATCTTTCACAAAGCTTCAAACGGCTGTCCGTCGGTACAAAGCGAAGAATCCCGTTGTAAAATTGCGCGGAGTCAAAGTTATTTTGCCGTCAGCTTTATTAAATCTTCACGTGTGCGTGAAACATCCGAGAGAGAGAGAGAGAGAGAGACGTGCGTTTACACATACGCGTTCGCAGCTGTTTGCAAACGAACGAGAGAACCGAAAAATAATCGAGCCGTGTTCGATCATTAAAACGTAAACACGAAATTACACGTACGCCGAGCAATGTTTAACAAGAAACGTTTCGCAGTACAGAAGTTCGCAATTCGTTCAAACAGGATCCGCGGCCCGTTGGAATATTTTTGAAACAATTAAACTCACCCTCCCTCTCGCCCCCTCGTACGTTTCGCTGTTTTTCTTCTCATTTTGACCAGCCCCGACCGGTGCATTTGTATCTCGCCCGCGATACGAAATTCAATAAAAATAAATTAACAAGGAAACAGTGCTCGAAACCGTAGGAGGAGAAAAAAAATAACGATATAAATAACGCCTGACGAATTTTCACATTTCATTTGGCACCTATGGCGTTCGATTTTCGAGAATTCGCGACGAGACACGGCGTACGTGTCGCAGAGAAATATTTAGCCGATCGTCGAACGTTGAACGACCGGTTATCGCGCGACTCGAGAGCCGGCCGCGAACGCGGCGAATCCATTTGCAAAGGAATCAGAATTTCATGGTGGGTTGGAATTTAATCAAAACGTAATGCCGCCGGGTTGAATAACAGGCGTCGACGTGACGAGCCCGACGATTTTCCACGCGCGGAACATATGACTCTGTGGGGATTTGTACGGCGTGAACGGTTCTCGCGTAAACGCGTAAAACCCGTAAATTCGTCGGTGACGCGTGTGCAACGCCCTCGAGGAGAAACGCGTCCACGCGAGACCCGGCGAGTTCTAATCCAGCGCTCTCGTCCCTCTTTTGTAAACCCGATTCCTTTCGTGTGTGTCGGAACATCGCGTGCCACGATCAGTTAAGCTCGCATCGCGCGAAAGAAACTGTTCTCTGTGAAGTCTGAAGTAGCTTTGAAAGAGGGATTAAGAGAGCAGTCTTATTACAGGCCTCTTACCGACTCGTGGCTCGTAGTCCAAAGCTTATAATCTTCGTCCCTAAAAATTCTCTTTCGAGAATACGTCGCTCGTGTATTTCCTTGCGTAACGCGTAATTAGCGGCTTTTCAATTTTCTTATCTCTCTGTCGTAGCCACCAGCCGCGCGTAAATACTACCCTTGGCAAGAGGTTTCCGACCAAACGGAAGTACTCGAAAGTATCTAGGAACATTGGAATCTTTTTTTAATTGAAATTCTATTTTCCTATGTTATCTCAAACGAATGCAACATTTCTGAGAGAAGTTTCTGAAAGATTCATCAAGATTTTTGTTACGTTTCTAACTTTTATGATGGACGAATGTTTCTACTATTATTAATACTTTTCTTTACTTATTGCGATAACCAGATCCAAATGATATCTCAAATTGAAACTGAAACAGGCAGCACAATTTCTCTGCGTCATCCGAGATCTTTATGAATTTGTAACGAGTACAGTTCATGAAATTTGTAGAAAGTTTCAGGGAATCTTCCAAGATAAATTTTCATCCATCTTTATTCATATTAATATTATCATTGTTTTCATAAATATCTTAATTCTTTTGTGCGCTAAGTATTGGAGTTATTATTTAAGATGTCCAGCCACTGGCTATTAAACTAGGACCATTTTTGATGTTTAATACTTTTTTCCCATTTTGTTTAAAAAAGTGTTATTTGAAAAGAATTTAGTTCCTCCTTTTCCGCATTAATTTATTTTTGTTTCTTATTTATTTATAATCTGTTTAAACTATTCTTTGCAATCGTCTGTAATAATAATCACCTGAAACCAATTTTATTCTTTATAAACAAGATTTTTAATTAACTAAAGAAAATGCCATTAATAGTGGATATTTTAAATTTCGTTCTATGTTACTGTTTAGTTGAAAATTGTAATTGAAAATTGTCAAAATATGTAATTGAAAATTGCTTTTGCTAGCAACTGCACGTGTACTTCCACCACATGTTTCCAACATTTTAGTAACTTTTAACTAATATGATTATTAACATCAAAATGTTCATATATATACTATTGTTGCGAGTGGTTTTTAATTACAAATATAGCTGCAAGTATTTTTAGAGCGAGTATTTTTAGTTATTTTTAGTCTACTATAAATCTGTAATCTTCTTTCCTCTCTCTATAGAAATAAGATTTTTAACAATTTAGAGGAAACACGTCAATAGTGGATATTTCAGAAATATACTTGAATTTCGTACTAACGAGAAAACGCTCAAAACGTTGAAAATCATAAATGGTCCTAATTCAATGGCCAAGGACTATTATGTTATCACTCGAGATAAGATCGGGAACGAAAAATTAGATTAAAGAGCCTCTTTGAAATATCGCGTCCAAATATTTACAGTGCGCGTACTTAAACCATACACAGAGAGCATTGATTAATTTAGGGTTAGATATAATAAAAGGAAGAATACTTTCCGAGGGGTTGGATAAATCTCGCTGCAGATCAATCGCGGTTCAAGCGAGCATGATGAAAATCTGAGTGGCGCGAAAAGGGGGAAAGGAATGAACCGGAAAGGGCGAGTTCACGTGTGTATCGCGCCGGTCGTCGAAGCAGCTCCTCAACCCCAGCCGCCTATCCTAACATTCGCCAGCCAATTTCTCCTGGCACCTTATTTTATTCGCGGGTGCGCGCCGTATAAAGTCATTCTCGGGCGCCGGACCGAGTGGAAAAGAGGGAAGAATCGATCGCTGATCAAACGGTAATGCAATTCAATCGGCACGATCGGGGAAAGGACGGGACGAGAGCGAACGGAACGGCTTCTATTTCGCTTGTACGTGTAGCTACACCTACGTACATACGTGTACGCCCGTAATAGCGGAGAAAAGAAGGAACGTGCGTGTGATCCGAGTATAAGAGTATACGAGTAAACGCGAGTATATGAGCGAAACACTTAAGGGTAAAGAGAAAGAAGGCGTGCGCACGTGCAAATGGTTCTACGTGGCCGGCAGGATAAAAGTGATACCAATAGCAACGGCGGTGATTCGTGATGGTGATGGTGTTGCCAGAAATGGCGATAGTAGTCGCACACGCCGCAAGAACGTGCAGCTCGATCGTGGAGAACGGCGAGGACTCAATGTGGGTACTCCACCCCCGACTAAGCGAGGCTCTGCCTTTGTTCCGACTTCGATTACAAATGTAGAGAATAGCTTTCTCTATCTCCCACATCTTCCTACCGCCCCTTTCTTCTTTTCCTTTCTCTGACTTTTTCCAGATCGTTTACCTCCTCCCCCTGATAGCAAGAGCAACCGTCGTTACTCGGCTTTTGATTTGACGTCGAGACATCGGCAAGTCCAAGTCCGACCAATCGCACGCGAGACCGTGCCTTCGAAGTCCTTGGCACTCGGACGTCTAACGCGAGAGCATCGGCGAAAAGACACTTGAACGCGGTGACAATCGATAATAGCCGTACGAGTGACTCTTCTCTCGAGTCGCCGAGAGGATACCACCTTCTGTCTTCAGGGAGGATTCGTTCGTCTGAACACGACGAAGGGAAGCTTTCTTTCGTGCATTACCGACCCGCTGAATATTTCAAGCTCCCTTTTGATGAATAACTTAATACCGAGTGTAGCTGAGTATCTGCCCGCGCGAAGTATACGCACGCACGAAAAATGTGGGTGTCGTCGGTGAAGTCGACTGAAGAGAATGTATCGAAGAGTCGCGCGGCGAACAGAGTATCTGTATAAAATATAATTAGCGACTAGGAGTGTAGCTCAATAGTACGGCCGGCGCCTGAATGTAGAACATCAGCGGTTTGAGGTCGGCTCATCTGTCGTTAGTTATCTGCCGCTTGTCACCAAATCCAATTACAATCGAGTCAAACATACTGGTATCCGCAGATAGACGCTTCCACTTAATATAATTCACACAGAGGCTCAATGGAGGATCCAGCGAGTGAACATTGCTTATTGCATTAACGTTCTGACCCGGGACTTCCCGTGGATCAAGTCAGCATCATCGCCATCGTCGTTGTCGTCGTTGTCGTCGTCGTCGTTCATGTACGTGAGAAGTGCAGTATAGTCAATAATAGTGATCGATAAAGCACGGCTAATTACTTAGGTCCTACCTCCAAATTGAGGCTTTGTTCCACCGTTGAAATTAATTGACTCCATTCACTCGATAACGTTGGATACTCGAATGCCATTCAGTTGCTCGTTTGCCTCGGCGAGAATTATAGTTCATCTTTGAAAGCAGAAGGCAGTGTCTGCCGCCCGACACCGAAATGGAATGCCCCGTTCTATGGATATTTCGCGGTGTCCTCTATGAAGACGCGAATTTACACCGTTTCACGCCAGAGAGACACGCGCAACGCTCGACCATCGTGCAACTTGCCCCGCAGGCGGTGATTCATTTCTATTAACGGACGAACTTTGTAATTATGTCGCCTGATTCCGCTAATTTCGTTCTTAGATGCCTCCTGTCAAAGGAGGATTTATCTCTGTAATTTATGGTTAATTGAAATCGTAATTTACAACGTTGCAAATGCTGACAGAGCCGCGGTTTTCCACGCGCCTTGTGAAAAATTTCAAAAAATACAGAGCATAATATAATGCAACGTGCAAAGATATTGAGAGTAGACCACCTACTTGTTCCATTACAGCATTTAATAAAAATTGTACCTGTTCGTAGAAAATACGTTAAAAAAGTTGTACAAGAATGCGCATTCTACAAACGACGAATTAATTACAATTACTACGGAAGTATTTTACACTTGGAATATCACAGAAACCAGACAATTGGATAACGAATCGCGAGTCTATCTTGTTTACATTTCTGGACAAACTGAAGCGTAATTAAGCATAACTCGTTTGCGGATCCAGCTAGAATTAAACCGAAGGCACACGCGGCGAAATACGTAAACGTACTACGTATTGAAGTACACGCACGTATGTAAATCCATCCACGTACTTGTGTGTTCAGCATCGCATTCTTCTTCACGATGGCGAACCTTATCCCTCCCCCATAACGATCCCATAGCGATGATCATTCAACGATCCAGTGTCGGCCGCTGGTAAACTTTGCCACAACGTACGTCGTTGAGTTGCGTGCGCTTGTACATACAGGAAACGTAGCTCATCTACACGTATACGTGCAAATGCAGCCTGCAGGCAGCCATTCCTGCTTCCGGTCGGCTGCCATGCACAGAATGCGTACGCGTATGCAGATTGGCGGTCGTGCTATGCACCCCACATACCGACGAGAGAGATCGATTTGAACCCTGTGCCTTTTTCATTCGAAATGAATCGGTCGGAAAAGTATTCGAATTCTCCGGCCGGTGAAGTCGAAACTGATTCACGTGGCTGCGGCCGGGCCTAGAATCATTCCCAAAGTGTTCCCGATACAAGTTTCCCCTTTGAGGTGCACAGAAGTCGGGGGAGGAGGGAGAGAAGGGAGAGGGAAGAGAGAAAACTGCGCCCTTTTAGAACTGCGAGGCTCGCGCAAGCGAAAACGCAGAGTGGCCGCGTTCGCCTATGTCCGCGTAAAACGAAATTTGACGAATAGAATAGCCTGTCAAGGACGATCCGCCGATAAATTAGATGATCGTCAGTAATCAGCGATAATAATGGTAAAAGCGTAACGTTCGAGAAAACATTGTCCCGCGAGAGTTAATTAAATGGGGCGTGCATCGGGAACGTTTGTAGAGCAGAACCGCCCGATTCATCGTGTTCATCGATAACGATGATTCTCGATTACAGGAATTGCTTGGTGGGCAAAGCTTATCACATTAAAATCTCGGATTTCGGCACGGACAACGAATTGTACGCAAGCGATTATTACAAAGTCGATGGCACAGTGCCGCTGCCGATACGCTGGATGGCATGGGAATCCATATTCCTGGTAAGCTTTATTCCCGGCGATACACACATTGTCTCGTGCATGCTCCTCTGTTTTCTAATTGTCCACAAATTGTCTGTGATCGATGCACAAAGCTATTGTGGTTCGAGTCCTTTCGATGCCTCTGTCTGCTGTATATATGTGTGTGTAACTTAACTATGCCTTTTCATCGCATCCCCATTTCGGAGTATCTTAAATACCTATGGCACGTACGTAATTAGCTTTCGTCTTTTGTCAAGCATTATCGAGTCGAATATTAACACCATTACTCTATCATTTTGAGCAAAATTTCTTTTTGTGATCCAAGCACATGTTTATCAAATTTCATTGTCTATTAAAAAAAAAAAAAAAATACTTGTTCTTTTCATTTTTAGAAATTCTTTCATACAGTTTATTTTAATGTGACGCACTAATTACTCTGAGTACCTAATTTTATCCTACCAACTAATTCCAATTTGCATGAAGTGTAATTGAGAACCTTGCAGCTCTGATAAATCGAAAAATTGTGCGTTGTTTGATGCGATAGGAAATAATTTATTATTATTTTATCGTTGATAAAATCGTGCTTGCTTTAACTGCAAGGTCCTCAATACGTTCAAATCTGAATCTGACGGATCTCACGAGCAACGAAACCCAAACCTCTTCGGAAGCAGAGAGAGACGAATAATAACACGATACGATCATTCGCAGGGCAAGTACACGACGAAGAGCGACGTATGGGCGTTCGCGGTGACCCTGTGGGAAATCCTGAACCTGGGCAGACGAGTCCCCTACGAGCACTTGTCGAACGAGGAAGTGGTGCAGAGTCTGCGACGATTGCATCGCGCCGCGGACTGCAGCGACGCCGATGGCGAGAACAACGGCTGCAAGGAGGGTAGCGATAACCTTTTCAACTACTTACCACAACCGACCGCGTGCTCGAAGGATATTTACGATCTGATGTTGGACTGTTGGCGGCGCGAGGAGACCGAGAGGCCGACCTTCCGGGAAATCTCGATGTTCCTGCAGCGGAAGAACCTCGGCTATGCGCCCACGTCCTGATACTGAACGTCCGGTAAAGTCGAAGAGCGCACAGTTTGCGGCGGTTGCCACGCGTGCCCGACTAAACGACGCTCGAACGTAGACCACCGGCTGGTCGAGGACGCCGTCTACCCACATTGGATAACCGTGAGAACGAAGTTCTGAATTCTTCGGGCGAGGTGTAAAGTTCTCGTAAAGATGTTACGTCTCGTCCGATATACGAACGACGTACAGAGACGGTGCAGAGACATCGAAGAAGAGGATACAACGACAAGGTCCAATCCTGGTTTCCGGCAACGAAATCGAACTCTTCAAGCTGCCTGAATTTATTCCACGAGACGGTTCTCACGAATCGATGCCGATTCGAGGTGACGCTCCGCGGGGATTTGAAAACTTCGGTCGTGGAGACCGAACGTGGATAGTCTGACGCGCAGCGCTGCCGTTCGTGCATACGCACGTAAAAGGAACTGTCCGTGTCAACGTAGTTGAAACGTAGTAGAATCGTACTCGAGGTTCGAGGGAATAATCGTATTTGCTTAGTACGTAAGTCCGCGGGATTCGCACGTTGACGCCAACGGTCTCGATGCAAACAAGCGTGTGTTTCGACGAGACCGTCACTTAAACGTGAAATAGACGCGTATACATACAGATGTAAAACTGTGAATTCGACAATCGAGTGAGGAGAACGCAGGGCGATCTTTGTTTAGCGAAGTTGCTACACTGCAACTGTGGAATTTCGCGCGCGAGGCGAACGAGGATCTCGAGCGATCGTCGTATGATTCTCGGTATGATCGTCGAAAAATTTAGGAGCAATATCGTGTAATTGTAATTACAGCTGTGAACATTCCTGCATGGATTTAAAGATACGTCTATATCGTCGAGATATAAATAAGGAATACTTGTCGTTTTTAAGGTATTAGAAGTTACCCTTTCGAACGTGTCTTTCCTTTACAATGAAACAATAAGAGAAAAAACGTGAAATGGGCTGAACAGGAGAGGGGAGGAAGAAAAGAAATTACAATCGCATGGCAATATCGTAATTAAATATCAAACAACTCTGTCGCGAGTTGACACGAGGGAAAGAAGATTAAGTATGAATGCGTGTGTCTGTGAACGTGTAAGTGGTTACAATTTATCATAAATGCGCAAGTTTATCGTAATCACTCGATAGGATTTTGCTCGTTTTGCGAACGTGGTGAGCGCGGACTGTCGAATTTCTCGTGTCGAATGAATAACACAGCGTGGCTCTCGTCAAATTGTACGCGAAAGAAAGAAAGAAAAAGTAACAATTCGTCGTAGTATTATTATTTCCTGGCTTCTGTATCGATCATTGGATTACGTCAAAATTAAGGCAACGTTTAGAAGAAGAACCGAAATCTAATTAAGTACTCGAATCGTAGATTTAAAAGAGCCTAACGAGGTTTTTAGCTTCAACTCACAATCAGTATCGAGGTCGCAGTTTCTCGCGCGGGAATTCGACGATTATATCATGTAGTTCGTTTCGATTCACCGATATATATATATATATATACATATTTCGCTGTTGAAGAATGGTGACTCGCACCATGACTATGACACATCATAATTGTAACTTTATATGATAGGCGGGATCAATACAAAGACAAAGAGAAAAACTAGTATATTGTACATATATAGACGTACATCGAGAAGTAAGAGACGTTTATCATTGAAAACGGGAAGGAACGCGAACGAAACGCGAACGAGATTAGCAGCGAGCAAGCGATTCGCATATCGTCTTTGCAACTGTGTTCCTTTCTGTTTCTTCTGTGAACACGATCTCGTTGAGAGAACCAACGAGATTGGTCGTTCCCGAGGGTAGCAGCAGAATTTTTCGGCGCGAGATTTGGAACGTTAATCAACATATCGGTGGCTTTGTTTTGCAAATGGAACGAGGCGCGAAAAAAAAAAAGAAGAAAGAAAAGAGAAGAAACGCGAAGGGACAAGGAAACGACGAGTTTGCAACATCTTCAAGTGAAACGTTCGTTTAACGATGCTATTCTCACGACATTCAACTAATTAATCATTCGACTCATTATGTTCCGTATGTATTTATACCAGATGAATACTATTAATAGCATTCGCAATATCTAGTACGTAGGTGATGTTACCGTTATAACATTAAAAATACTATTTATATATCTTAATGTAACGCCGCATAAGAAGTAGATATATCAGAGGCATAGCCATTCGTATATAAATCGTACGTTGAATTTAAACGTAACAAGTTCGTAAGTTTGTTTCTCTGCCGTTGAGCGAATGAAGAGGAAAGATAAAAAAAAGAGAGAGAGAGAGAGAAAAGAGGAAAATAGAAAACGGCGAAATTGTGCGAGATAATCGTAATATAAATTCGAATCAGCATAGCTTAGTTTTACGATGTTATCGATAACGAAGAAATGTTAAGGAACACTATGTTTCCCATAATGTAGAACAATTTAACAATGTAGAATTTTATACCGAAATCAGGCACCTCGTTAAGATTAGAGATTTACAAGAATTCATAGTTGTCACAACATTAGCGTCGAAGTAAAAAGAAAAAGAAAAAAAAGAGAAAATTGAGAAGAAACTGCCGTCACCCGCGCGTGACATTAAAAGAAAAAAAAAAAAAAAAAAACCAAAANGTTTAGATTCATCGGTATAAGCATACTGCTGCCTTTGGCTGTATCGTTGCCCCCTACTGCTAACGAGTAACTCACTTGTCTACTCATGTGATAATTTAGTATATCTCTACGTACCTACCTGTACCTACACCGGTTCGGAAATCTCAGTAGTGAAAGGGTTTGTTTGCCTTACGTTTGCCTTACGTTTGCCTTCTGTTTCAATTTCGTCGACTGACAGAATATATCTTAAAAGTTTTCTTTTAAGAGAACTTTATAAAAAATTCTGCAAATTCACTTCTACATCTCGCAAAATTGTGTAAAAAAAAAATGGTCACGATCTTCTCTTTGTTCGAACATCCGTCAGTGATTTCCAGAGTTAAAAATTAAGTGAAACAAGAATAATCCATCTACATATAATCATTGTCATATCCTGTTTTGATTTTCAGAAATCAGCCGTTTTCCTTTTCGAAAAGATATGATTCTGTCAGTAGATATTCTCCATCATTATTACATCGATCGTTTGAAAACACTCGTTTCAACGAACCTAATGTTTTATCACGTCGCTTCGGTTCGTGAGCTCTACGTTTGATTTCGACGATCCCAGTTAACGAGGTGAATTGGAAATCGGTCGAATTTTCTATGAAGCAAACAGGTTTCTTCTTTTCAATTTCCTTTGAACGAATGTTTTGCGATAAGTGTACGATCGACAATCACGCTTAAGCCCCCAAGGCTTCCGGGATCGTTCAATCTTCCATGTTGGTGCTATTGCAAATGGTATTGACAATGAGAAGAGGATTGTATAAACGGCGGAATTGCCATTTCGTTCCGGTCTTCTATTATAATCGAGTCCACAACGAGTTTCGTATTAAATTCCTGCAGAGTATTCGTTTGCATTTTTTTCTCAATCTGTCTGATCAAGTACGTTTTGCATGGTACGAAATAACAAAAGATTGTATACAGGGTACATTTCTATTATTAACTTATTTAACACTGCGACGACCGGTGACATTACACTACAACATCCTGCGAATCTCCGCGTTTCGTAACTGATGCTACTGTTACGTCGTATGATTTCCAGCCTTTAATGACCATCGAAAATTATCATTATATCATTATATCAAATTTGAATATACATATTTTTAGTTTATTTATACATTTGGTACTTTGTATCTTCTTATTTTCAACAAATTCATAATTATTGATTCTTTTTTACATACATGGCAAAAATTAGATTTCGCGATTCTCTGATGAAAATAATGATCGAAAGATAACCGATCGTTATAATGGATCCAATGTTGAGAAAAGATTATTATTTAATCTCGTGCCCGAATGGTCATAGCTTTTGTATATCAGTACTCGCGTAATATTCATTAAGGTAACAAACATATCCTAAAATCTTTAAAGATAAAATTTCGTTACAGGAAAAGTGATCGTCTTGTTAGTAAAAATATTTACGAGTCGAGAAGAGAATCAAATAAATTGAATATAGGTTTTCTCTTTAATAATTCTTCAGTAATTGATAATCAATTATAAATATTATTTATCTTTGGAAATGTGCTCCATTGCTGAAGCAAGTCCCTGTTACGTTATTTGCGAAAATAAACAAAAAATACTCAGTTAACGCAGATTAGTGTTGTACACTGAAGTAGAAACTTAAACATAACTTTGACAGGGTTAATTTCCCAATCTATGTTCCCTGAATATTTCTTGTTTATCTTTATCAATCGGATCTGGAATCTGTAATCCCTTTTGCAAGAAATATAAAAAGGTTTATCAATTAATTACTGAATTTCATCATGTGAAACGAACTCTCCATAAAATTCGACTGTCTTGAGCGGATTTCTTTTCTAATTCTGCAAAAATGAAGGAGCATCATTAACTGTGGAATCTTGTTGAATCAGATTCCCCGCATTCCCCGATTGTTAATCTGATGTGGAATTGAGAGAAATGTAGAGGTAATCACGGAAGACTGTGCAGAGCTCACCTAGCTATACTATCTTCTACTCAGGCACAGGCAATCTCTGGCTTCTTCACCATGACATACCATCATATCAATCATTCAATTTTCAATTCGTCTTGCATTTTTCTCTTCGTGGAACAATAATTTTCGACAAGTCAATAATAAAAAAGAGAAAGGGAAAGAAGAAAACACCACGAATAATTATTACGTTACAACATTTCATCTGGAATATAATTTTTCATCGACTTGGCACGTTTCTTGTGGTTTTACCTTGACATAGGATAACGTAAGATAGTTCTACTTGTTTCATTGTTATCAAGAAACAAAAACACCGAAAAATTGTTACTAAACATTTGGTAGAAAATGTTCGTCATTGTAAAAGGATGCCGGCTAGTTGATGTTTTCCCGACTCTATAAGCATCTATGGTAAAAAAAAAAAACAAAAGGAAAAAAATGAAACCTAATGTTGCAAAATTTGTAAATATCATACCTCAGGCGAATTTGAAGCTTGGTGAATGTGAAACTTTCATCTGAATTATTATTATTATTATTATTATTATTATTATTATTATTGTCATCATCATCATCATCATTATTATTATAAACACATTGAAAGGAAACAAGGAAAGGAGGAATAGTGTGAAGAGAAGAAGAGTGGAAAGGGGAGAGAAAACTTGCTAATAGGCCGTGAAAGGTTGCCTAGGCCTGCTCTACGCTATTAAACCTTAATCGTTATAGTCATAAAATTATTTTGTACTAAGAACTGTTTATAATTTTGTATCTAATCTCTGTAAATACCAAGCAGATTGTCTATGGCTAATAAAGCTTAAACAAAATTGATATAAATAGACTATGTAAAGGGAATTATATATATATATATATATATATATATATATATATATATATATATATNATATATATATATATATTAATTAGTAATAAGAAAGCGAGCGAGAAAATGTAATTAAATTCACTGAAAAACTGGTAATATACCAATGTACAACGATCTAGAAATTATTTGTACTATACAAGTGACAATTTAAGGGACAAATCATCAAAGTATACATGTTACTCGATAGCCACGTATGTGTATAGGGTATTCCATTCTATATTTGTTCTGAAATTCCGATCGAGAATAAATATAATTATTGTTATAATATATAGGGAATAATTATTTCACATTTCGTTGGAAATTTTTAAAAAATTACATAAACGCGACGTAAAAACGTAATGATGTAATAAACCATTCTTAAAATTGATTGCCTAAGAAAGTTATTTTAAATTATTTCATTGATACTCAGTTATATCGCGGAATTTTAGAAATGTTTTAACTCTTGAGAAACCCTGTACAATATTAAGATATAGGATTCAACTAGTCATTTATGACACCTTATAATTTAACTAAAAGTAAATCTTTTACAAAGGAATACGGCATACGAAAAACGTGTTGTTCTAAATTATGTTTTAATTTAAAAAAAAAAAAGAAAAAAGAGAAAGAAAAAAACTGAAATGTTCGTGCTCTAAAAATAAATGTTTTCACATGCATATTTAACGTAACGTCCTCCTTATTTCAATTATAATTACATGTACGTTTGTACATTGTTATAAATGAAAACCTATTTGTCCGCTACTGTATTATTTCTATTTCTATCTGTCTGCCTCTAAGTGCGAACTATCACTTAAACGTTAATCTAAGTCTTGCGTAAGATAATTCTATTCGTATATCTTATATGTATATCTCGGAAGTACACGTTGTAAGTTCAAGTAGCAGAAAATTGCGGGAAGATTAACAACGATAAAAACCTATTTGTATCGAACAGTCAAATGAAACAATATTACACATTTCAATGAAAAGTCGTTTAATAACTCCTTACTTCTCCCTTCCTATGTAAAGTGAATATTACATATATATCAAATGAAATTTTATACATTATCTTTAAATATTATCGAGCTTGAAATATAATATTGTTAGTAGTCTACAGATTTAAAGTCACATTTTTGAAAGAATAATTTAAAGAAGTAAAATATAAACAGAGATTCGTTTTACTGTATTGTATCTTGAATATTTTATACATTCTCGCATATAATGTGCATCCTATGCATTCCATGCAACTAAATTTTCTAATTATTATTAAAAATTATGCAAATTATGCAGTTTAATTATTAGATATAATCTAATTATTGAATGAAAGTAAACGTATTAAAATATAATTCAAATCATTACATTAATTCTCGCCATACGTACAGTGTTTGTCGAAAATTTTGAATGGCCATACGTAAGCATCTGGCCGTACCGGAACTCCGAAATGTTTCAGGCATGATAAATAATATTAGATCGTCGATATATATTAAAAAATTCTATCCATAGTGATCGCCGCGTTGCGTAGAATAATATGAAGCCATCAGATCCACATAATATGTTGATACGGCGAATGTATGAAAATTTGAAGCAGTATATCTAAACATCATACCCCGTACCGGAACTCCGTAATATTTCAAGCTCGATAAATAATATTAGATGACATCTACGTACAAAAAAATGATGTTCATTGTGAACCCCGCGATACGTAGAATAATATAAGACTATAAAATCGATATGATATATTGGCAGAATGAATGTCGGAAATTTTGAAGGGTCATATGTAAGCCCGTACCGTACCGGAGCTCCGCAATATTTCAGGCTCGATAAATAATATTAGATGATTGTACATAGTCCTTTTAAATATCACGCGATTCGTCTCCGCGACGAATTAAAGACTAATTAGTTAAATCAATTATATATTTTTGAATTTCAATAGAGAATAACAGAGGAGATATCTAATTCATTATATCGAAGTAAGAGTTTAGTTTAAGTGGCAAAAAAAGTTAGGTGTATAAAGGTATACTAAAGTTACGGTTCACTGTAAGAAGAAGGAAGGTGTTAGTTCAAGTGTAGTTCAGCTTAAGGAAAAGGAGACAATTTAGATGTGGTGAGAGCTTAAATGTGGTTCAGTTTATATTAAAGGAAAAAGTTAATCGAACAAATTGTTTCTCTTTGGTTCTTTCAAAAAAAATTTTTTTTCGTACAAGTGCCGCAATATGTAGCGACATCTATTCGATCTTATAAAAAGTTCAGTCCTCTAAAAAGTTACCATGGAGATACAACAAATTATTGGTTACCAAGTTACAAACAAATTTCCAAGAAGATATATAACAGTTGTTAAGAAATATATAAACAGTCGTCAGTCGTAATTCATCCATTAAATTCTGTATCATGTAAACGTTAAAATAAAGTATAAAATTTCCTTTGTAGTACGGTGACTTTATCATTTATCGATCATCGTATCTACAGGTATGGACATGGTGGCGCCATTTATTGGTAACTTTTTTTCACGTAAGTGCAGAAAGCTTCGATATGGACATTGTTGCACCACCCGTCGGTAACTTATTTTCCACGTAAGGATAAAGTTTCGATATGTACACGATGGCGCCATTTGTCACTAGCTAAACTGAGAACAAGATGCGAGATAATTTATTTTTCGCATTTCTTTCGTTTTCTTTTTCGCTAGGTATGCAGAGCTCAAGATTATTATATCCGAGAAATCGTAGATGCAAAATTATCACCACATTTTATTAATTTCTTTCTTTCTTTCTCTCGCGTACGAGTGCAAAGTGTTTTGGCGGCACCATTTTGTCGGAAATCATTTTGAGATACGTAATTATTTCTTCTGCATTTTTTCTCTTTTCTTCTTTGACCGGCATATAACTTACGCTTAAGATCTGTCGAAGAACGCGTAATTGCGAAATTTTAACAACTCGATTTTTTGAAAACATTATTCTTTCTTCGCAAATAAAAAATTATTCGTTCCGTATTTAATTTTTCATTTTCTGGGATAATTTGATCCGTATTAGTATTTATTTCATAATTGACGATACGCATTACGCGGAGAAACAATTTCGAAGCGAAATTACGTTCTCGTTTGCGTAAAGTTAATCAGCGATTGTCAGAGGTTTCTGTCGATTATAAGAGATTTGAAAATTCTTATTTGTTAATTTTGAAAATTAAACGAAACACACAATCGAAGTTACAGGTCTCAAAAATATCACGGTATTTCAAAGGTGGACAAATGATTACTTTTTTACCATTTTCTTTCTTTCCTTCGTATACAAATGCAAAGTATTTCGATCATTGACTAATTAGGATGCACTAGATATCAAATGGGATTTCGTGTCTCAGGAAAAAAATCACTAGAATTTTACCGTCTTCTACGATTAAACAACGGTGAATTAAAGAAATACGTTAAACAAAATGAAACAACGAAAATAATGGTTCAGGAAAATAATAGCCATTACATTTATACTTCACTATTATTAAAATTAATTTCTAAACTAATTAAATTACTTCCTAAAATTATTTTCGTTGGCAACTGGCAATTGACTACCCTATATTCATTTAGTTTTAAATAGTAATATCAAACATTTAATATCGAAACGTGACTTTCGTCTGTGACTATGCCTGGTATCGCTGTATGAAGGCGGGTACACTTGCCCAATTTGAAACGACTGCGAAAATTATTTTCAAAACAGGTACGGACGAATTCGTTTCGACATGTCAAACTATACATCTTCACTTGTATTGTATAGTATATAACTATACAATACAAGTATAGTTATATACTATACGTATGTATATAATTATACATACACTTATATGTATGTATATAACTATACATCTTCATTGTTTCATCGTAATATAAAACTCGTGAAAATTATTAAATAATGTCTAGAAACATTGTAGAAATAAAATAATTTAATTCCTTCAAATGAATTGTTCAAATCCTAAAATAATGCATCTCCATGATCCAATTGTTTCATCGTAATATAAAACTCGTGAAAATTATTAAATAATGTCTAGAAACATTGTAGAAATAAAATAATTTAATTCCTTCAAATGAATTGTTCAAATCCTAAAATAATGCATCTCCATGATCCTCTTGTATATTATTTAACAATTATAACTATTAACTTATAACAATTGAATCAGTGATTGAATTCCCAAACACTATTTCATAGTTTGAATAATTCATTTATAACAATTAAATTATTCTCTTTACAATAACGGAAAAAACAGTTACATAATATAGATATTTCTTGCTCTTTGAAAGAATAAACGAGCGAAAATTTTTATATGTTGCGCGATTATTCCAAAGCGACAATCACCGTCTAATTTAATTTTTAACTATATAATTTTTCTCTACATAAATTACTATTTAACATACATCAATGCAGTTATAATTTAAAAATTAATATCACGAAAATGTAAATTTAGTTTCAGTCGATAAAAAATTAATAAATTACTACATTCAACATTGTAACATAT
The DNA here is from genome assembly GCA_002806875.1 of Lepidotrigona ventralis hoosana. Lineage (NCBI taxonomy): Eukaryota > Metazoa > Arthropoda > Insecta > Hymenoptera > Apidae > Lepidotrigona > Lepidotrigona ventralis. The sequence continues at coordinate 120,779 of NIPQ01092650.1, forward strand.
TCATGAAAGTGTAAGAAGGTGCGATAGAAACGTAAAAACTATTAAATTATTGATTGATAATATAATAGAAAAACTGTTTTGCGAAATACTAAAAAAAATTATCAACTGTTCCGGATCACTGACGACCAAAACATTAAATTAACCTTGAGACATACGGAGATTCAATATCAATTAGATTTTCGTCATGTTTTAGAAGTTTGAAAAAAAAGTTATCAACATTGGATTAACCTCGAGCGGTTTGGAGATCATTATCAATTAAACTTTCGACGTATACACAAAGAAAATTTTAGAAGTTTGAAAAAAAAGTTGTTAACTGTACCTGATCACTCACGACCGAAATACTATATAACCTAGACTAGTACGGGCACTTGACATTGCCAAGTGAATTTTTGTCGTGTGCACATCGGCCCAGCGGAGCACCGAAGACATCGTGGGATGCGTGAGTTTAACTTAATTAAATTGCGTGCGTCTTAACTTTAAGTTGCGTGCGT
>NIPQ01092651.1:0-16582 GCA_002806875.1 Lepidotrigona ventralis hoosana
TGTCGCTACAAGGTTCTGCATCGTAGCGCCACTAATAATAGGAACGAGAATCTTGAAATCATGGCCAAAAAAAATACATTGTATACGAGGTCTATTCACAAACCTCGTCTGTGCTTTAGTTAATGTACGTGCTGTAGTAGTGGCATTCCTAGTTCGAAGTTTCAAATATTTCTTGTACATATTCTTACTTTGTGTTGTATATTTCGATAAATTAATTTTCAAAATTGAACGTTTTGTTATCTAGCAGTGAATACTTGTGCTGTAGTAGTGGCATTCCTAGTTCGAAGTTTCAAATATTTCTTGTACATATTCTTACTTTGTGTTGTATATTTCGATAAATTAATTTTCAAAATTGAACGTTTTGTTATCTAGCAGTGAATACTTTGACACCTATCAGAAAATACTTTCATTCAAGTAAGGTTATCTTTTTAATTGTATTGTAACATACGAGGTTATATTTTCTTATTTAGTTATTACACGTGTTATAAGTAAAAATTTGCTTCGTCTGTTACGAAAATAAATATTCTACTTCTTATTGTACTCTTATTCTTATTACTATTCTTATTGTACTCTTAAATTTATTAAAAATATAGGTTTGCAGCATATCTACAATGTTGCCACTAAGATTGAATCTTCATAAATAACGTCTTAAAATTAAATACTTCATTAGATTTCTCGTATGAAATGAAATAACTTTTGCATAAAATAATCTTTTTGCATATTCAATAATAAAAGATAAAGCCTGTATATTATATTTTTTCACTGGTTCATAAGATTTTTAATCTATTTAATTAATCAGTTATCAATGATTTTTTTACTTTTCTGATGTAAGAAAATTATTTGTATAAATTTTTATTTAAATAGATATAAAGAAGAAAACAATATTTATTTTTATATATTTTATATATTTTTATATATTTATTTACAAGAAAAATATGTATGAATCGTGTATGAATTAATATTTATAAAATGGATTTACAGAAACATAATAATGATTAATTCGTATGCGACTCGTTTATATTTTTTTAATCTCAAAAAATATCTCAAATTTGAACCAAATTAAAACAAAATTTTTATTAGTGCGCACTTCTAGGTTAAATTTTGATGTCAAATTCTCTCTGTTTCTTGAAGTGAAAGTAAGATTATAGTAAGAATAAGGATCTTAAGATTATCTATGATTTATATCCCAGTAATGTTCACCATAGCCGCCATTTATATTTCCCCATTTGACCTGCAAATTATTATTTATTATTTATTATATTATTATTTATTACTTAAAAAGATAATATTCTCAATAATGAACATTATAATAATCATTATAATGCCTTAATTATTATGCAATAATTCAAATTTAACATTTTTATTATACTTTTCCACGATGACGATTGTTCGGAAGGTCTTTTTCTTCGAATCTTTGTTCCCATTGAACCGGATTCTCGCAAACGTAGCCGAATTGCAATTTGTCCTCTTTCTGATGTTCCGTAAAAATATCTCTAAACATATTTTATCGTATATCTTGTATATGAATTCTATAATTTTTATATATTTTTTAATTTTTCTTTAAACATATTTCATCACACCATTGATTAAAGATTTTATATCTTTTAAATTTTTATTAAGAATTTTTTGTTATTTTCATCGATGATGATTTGAATCTATTCGAGAAATGATGTTTTGTATAATATACTAATACGAATTTTTTAAAAAAATAAGAAATTTCAAGGATTTACTCCATTGTTGCATAGTATTAATACCTATAAATAAATAAATAAATAAACATATTTTGGTATTATACATACTGGAATAGTTGTTTTTTTATTGCAATAATTTTTGCGGGTTCCTCATTGGTTGATTTTTTTCTCAATCTTTCAATTACACCTGCAAATTAACATTGCCCTTATACTATAAATTGATTAGTATATGTGTAATTTATAATATACGTTCATTAGTGTCACTTATTACATAATTACTCTGAAATTTACATTACAGACAATTTAATAAGTATTATTAATTTTCTTCAATTTTTATTTTATTATTTTTATTAAAAACAATTATTTATTTATTTACATTTCAAATTATCTCATTTTTGCAATTTAATTTGCTCTTTAGTGACAAAATTAACAGGATGATAAAAAATTAGTATAATGAGAAGATAACAAATTTACAAATTCTTTGAATGAGGGAAGAAATTAATAAATTACCTGGAAAAAGTTGATGTTGTTCCTTTTTTGCGTTTGTAATAACAAGAATAATTAAAATATTAAAAAAAATAAATATTATAAAAATATGTGAATGGAAAAATTTAAACATATCGGCGATTGAAAATTATTCTAAATGATGGTAACAAATAATCTATCACCGATCGAGTTTCAATTCGAACTGACGCATTTATTCGGAAACCGTTCATCTTGTATGCTCTGATTGCTCTGGCACTGTTCAAAGATGTGAAAGTTAGAATAGATGGTAAAAGATATTGTCATCTCATAGTTATGAAGTGCTTTCGCTTTCCATAAATTATTATTAGATTGCACATAAAACATGCTNAGAAATTCTTGAAAGATACGCAATGACTTATTAATACTAGTTTTTTTGTAATCTTTTATTTTCTTCGCGTTCAAATCGTACGTTTCCTGTTCAGTCTTATCTTTTAAATCGAATTCATTTATTTCTTCGATTAATGTTGTAATTGTTGGAACACTGTCCGGCTGGAATTTATCCACGGTGTTTGCAGTGAATGGGATACAGACTTTTCCAGTTTTTGGATGAATACAAAAAGGAGACTTCAAAAGATGGTTCAATCCTTTGCTGACGGCTATATCTAACCTTGGATAAGCATATTGTAGCATTATTTCTTCTACCAAATGACGATACTGGTACCATTTTTTGTCTCCCTAAAATCTAAAGGAGACTTCAAAAGATGGTTCAATCCTTTGCTGACGGCTATATCTAACCTTGGATAAGCATATTGTAGCATTATTTCTTCTACCAAATGACGATACTGGTACCATTTTTTGTCTCCCTAAAATCACATGTTCAATACTAAATCATATTTGCTTACTTTTATTAGAATTTTGTAAATATTATAAAATACCGTGGTTTTCTTGTTCTGAATATATTTGACAAATATGTTCCATCTGTCCTTGCTAGAATTATATTGGCCAAAAAGTGCTTTTAACTCTTGTCTGTCATCATCATCAGACATTATCTGCAGAAAATTTTCCATTCTTTCATCTGTTCCTAATATATCTTGTTCTTCTACACAGAATGGAACAAAAACAGCCTCTATCATTTCCAGTGCACGTCTAATATTACATAAAATTTTATTTTAAATAGTATATATAAAAGAAAAAAGTTGAAATTAGATTTAATTCATACAATAGTTACACACTTGATGGAATGATGTATTTTATCACCAGGTAAATTCACTTTTTTCTTCATATATTGACCACCTTCTATAATTTGCAAATACTCTGCCACTGCACCACGTTCTGTGGTAGTCAAGGTGCGTGCATTGGAATCACATACCCAACAATGAATACCTCTTCTGCCCGAGAATACCCACAATATGTGTTTGTATCCAAAATCCACTGAAATTCAATGCAAATTTCATATACATTTTTAACAACTTATTAATTACACTTACATCTCAAAGCACTATCTAAGATTTTGCAAGCTAGTACCATAAATTTCCAACACTTGGAACAGACATCAGCATTGCTGCAACATGTTCTTACATCGTCATAATCAGTCATATCTATATCAAAGACTAGTTCTCTTTCGACAGGAATAAAATTTGCTCCCTTGTGATAATCTTTTGGGCTAAATACAAGAAAGTAGATAAAAATTATTTGATGAGAAATTGAACATCTGATTTAATTTTTGTTACAGTTACCTGACATTGTATACTGCTCCTATATCTATCTTGAAAGGAAGAAGCCTTCTTATTTCAAGCTCTAACTCTTTCAAACCTTTGAATGACTGAAAGCGGAGATAGATATCATCTTCGAGAGTGAATGAAAATTCTCTGTGAATAAATGTGTTCACTGTAACAATATAATTACTTTGATGATTATGTCAACTAAAAAATACGATGCAGAAAGCAAAAAATTATTCTGTGTATATCAAATAGAGTGATGGAATTACCATTTCCATAACTGAGCCAACGATAATAGTCGGGAAAGGGAAATAATCTAGCGTAATAAGTCGGCAGCAGATCTGCCAAATGTTCTAACTGTTCCATTTTAAGGAACTTGATAAGTAAAAATTTTCTCAAACTGTTACGAACTTCTTCAATATTTGAAACACTTCACTTTATATAGGTTCTGGCGGGATAAAAGGCCATAAATTACAAACTTTAAAGATTTACATTTCCATTGTTACCTATCACCATTTTTTCTTTCCCAGATGACGCTACAATAATCATGTAGCGGCTAAAGAAATGTCACTAGTCAATAGATATGATCATAGGTTAGGTCAGTATTTAAATTGTAGTTAATTTTCAATTTTCACAGTTGGACAGACTAGTTGCAGAAGCGCGGAAATTCAAACAGTTTGTTCAATTTTTTACAAAGATAAAGATAAAGATAAAGCGTGAGTGTTTGTAAAAACTAGAGGTTTGAAAATGAAAATTTTGATGAAAATACTCATCATCTTACTTGTACATTCCCTACAATTTCCTTGATTGAGAATACCATTTATGACAGAATATAATAAATAATATAATAAAATACTTATATATATGATGACATATATATGATAATACCTCATTTATGATAGAATATAATAGCAATGGATGAAAAAATGAGTCGAAAAGAAGGAATAAATTTTTTTCATGTAGAATCACATTTTACTCGGTTGTACCTTCAATTACGGGACACTGTATATATACGAAATGGCATGAATTTAAATCTTTCCTTTCTATCAAGAATTAACGCAAGTACTTTCTATAATTTTTTTATACAAACACTTAGTTTTTAAAAAGAGTCCGAAAGAAAATTTGACATCTTTTCTTTCTGAAAAGGAAAGAAACGAAGAAAGAGAACGGTACCTATTCTGATTGCAACAGTTTATTTTCTAATGTCGTTACACGTATATATTGAATGAAATTTAGAGTGTAATACCTTTAACCCTTTTAACATACGTGCAAAAATAGAATCGCTCTATTTTTGAATGGACATTACCGGTAGGAATGTATCGTTGAACTTATCTAAATAAAAATTGTGGCCGGTGCTTCGGCATCGATTATCGATGACAATTGTTCTATATGCGTGTATGTGTACAGAATTACAATTCTTTGGAAGAACGACAGAATTTTTTTTTTTTTTAATTCGCTATCAACTCGCGAGAAAAAGAGTCCCATTTTTCGTTTCCATATTATCCATTTATTATTGTTCCGTATGCGCGGTTGCCTTCTATCAGGAATTTCGTCGGAGAGAAAGAGACAATTAATGTATAAGTACGAACTACGAAACAAACGTTACTCTCGTGCCGTGTATTTAATATTTATTATTTACAATTCGTATATACGTTGCGTGCCCGTGTATCACACGTCACGCATATAAAATAAACTAATAACTTAATTAAAAGATGTGAAGAAAAGAACTTTTAAATAAAAAGGTGAGGTGTATGCGTCAAATTTGAAGAAAGAATAAGAAATATACGGGATGTTCCTACTTTCTCTGACATAACTTTACCAGTAGATTCTATGAATCAAAATAAAAAAAAAATGTCAACTAGACATTTATCAATTAGAAATTCGAAATGTAACAAATGATGAATAACATTAGATAGATGTCAAACCCATATCGTAGAAATGAAAGTTGAATTGAACTAACTTAGATAAATATCGCCAACTCTTATTTCGAACTTTCGTTATAGTTAACGAAAACACTTTCTTTTTTTTTTATTTTTACTCATAGAATTTACTGGCAAAGTTATGCCGGAAAAAATAAGGACATCCTGTATATATCAGGATGCGACTAAATTTATAAATACAGTCTTCGGATCTGGTGTCGATAACACGCAGTTTATTTAAATACGTTCTGTTCGCGGCTCGCGTAGCAAGTGCATTTCTGCAAGCTTCTGTAAAATATAATATTAAATTAATTATCGAACACCCTGCGATACCCTAGCCCCCAAGAAGTGTACGATGAAACGAATAATTGTATCTATCACACGACCTATAAGATGGAAACGTACATGCTACACACTTGTTATGCGTGTAATTTTTATCAAATTTTTTATCAACGAGTTACTTACAATTTATCTACTTCCGTAAATAGCATCTTTCGCCGTACAGTAGTACAGAATTAGAAATCGTACCTTGTAAAGTTAAAGCTACAATATATTTCTTTTATAATATATATTTAATAATAGTAATTATTATTATAATTATAATAATTATAATATATATCTTTCAGTGTCGTTCCGATGATTCATATAATAACTATTTACAAATCTCTCTTTCTCTCTTATCATCGACAACATGAATAATAACTGTAAAACTCTCATAATAATAAATCTTTATAAATAGATAAATCTTAAATATCGTTCAATTGATAAAAACTCTTGCAAAATCACCCAAAGACGATCGATGATGGTGTGCAGTTGACTATAATGGACGAAATGAACGATGAGATTAAATCCAATTAGTGAAATTCGTTCGATGATCTGTACGTGAGATATCAGTGAGTAAAAAGTAGCTTCATCAAAAACACGCCAAGTCAAAAGAGTGACTCGAAAGAATTTAATCTTACAGCTACGAATGAAATTTTTCTAACCTAGGTGGTTAGAGATTTAAAATATGCTAGTTGAACGAATCCGCAGTTGGTAGACTGCGGATTTTTATGCAAATTTTCATGGACATAGTTAACGAAATAAAGTTTGAATGGAGATTCGTTTTATACTAAAAATTATAACAATTTCTCTGTTTTAGTTATTTTATACAATTTTGTATAATATTGCACGCATTCGGTACATCTTACATCATATAAACTTCAATAATAAACCCATAAAAATCCGCAGTCTCATTAGACTCTATCAAATATTCACGCGGAAAAATTAATTAAAAAGTACGAGACACCTTATTGAATTCTCTATTCTGCCTTATAATACGCCTCTCATAGGAAGAAGCTCATGCTAGTCTATATCTGAACCCTTCACGATTTCACATTTGAAAGACACTGATACAACTAACTAGAAGAAAATGCATAAGCTCAAATAAAAGATATTTTCAATTGTTATCAGCCTCTTATTGCAAGACTGTAGAATTTGCGACGTGTCAGTCATTTTCAATAATACTTAAAAAGAATTTTTGATGGTCCGTTTTTCTTTGTGATCTCTAATTCCTTCTTTCTCCGCAGGAAGTACCATATCAAATATGGATTCGATCGTAAAGGGTTACGACAAAAATGATAGAAAAATATAACGTTCTTGAGAGTCACGAGAACGAGACTGGCTCTTCTTCTTCTACTGTTCTTGAGGCACTTTTAGGAGGACAGTTCTCGTGCCTTCTGAATCAGAGATGTTAATCTTCAGCTCGTTAGTCAATACCTCGAGCTTGTCCACCACCTTGGCGCTCTTTTGCCCGCCTGGATTCGGTGGAGGCCAAACGTCGTCCAACGGAGGTTCAATGTACTTCCTGCTCGGTTTCATCGTGACTTCCTGTCTTCCGCAGAGCGTCCCTCCGATGTGATCGGAAGACGAGACGCTCTTCGGCGGTGATTCCGTGTCCATGCGAGGACGTTTGTAGAGGGGTGGCTGAATTGTTGGGCTGTAATCGTGATCCAGAAGGCCCTCCACTTCCTGCAGCAACTCCTCGCTGTATTGCTGCAGTTCCTCGTCCATCAACTGCTTCGTGTAGAGTAAGGTTCGTGAACGACCTGAAATAAATAAATAAATAAATAAATAAATAAATAAATAAATAAATAAATAAATAATTCGAATGTGAATGTAAAGATGCAGCTTTGAAGTTGAAAATTTATGATAATGAATAATATATAATAATGAATATAGAAATAAAGCACTGAGATTAGAAATTTTATGATCATAAATATTATACAGATATTGAGATAGATCATAAATATTATACAGATAGAATATTGAGATTAGAAGTTTCGTAATAATGAATTTATTACGATAATAAAATATTAAGATTAAAGATTGTATAATAACAAATATCACAGAGCTTTTAGAAACAGAAACAGAAATTTTATGATCATAAATATTATACAGATATTGAGATAGATCATAAATATTATACAGATAGAATATTGAGATTAGAAGTTTCGTAATGAATTTATTACAACAATAAAATATTAAGATTAAAGATTGTATAATAATAATATAATAATAATATTATAAAACCAGAGTGTTGAAAAAAATAAATATTATAAAAATAAAGTTTCAAAATTGCATTAGTTCTTGTTCTTAAAAATGATAAATCTCATTGTCAATGTCGTAATATATCGAAATAAGCTGTTGTGGAATTTCCAATTTCACGATCTCACGTCTAAGTGTTTTGTTTTTATATATGCTTCGAAACAATAATTATCGTATTTACAAGCTTGCTAGTATTATTCATGGAAAGTAATGATCGCCGATAAAAACTTATGACGTGAATAACCATGAACATTGTATCTAGAATTTGATTTAGACAGCTCGATCAGGTAGCTGGTTTCATAATCAACTCGAGGAACTGATTACGAGTCACTCCACGTATAAACCAGCGATCCTCAGATACCTTTGAATTTGAACGAAAGTCAATGACATTACCTGACGATGCTTTTATACCAAGGGCAAATTTATATTTAAAATATCTCTCCTAAATTATAATTCGATATCTACATAAATAAGACACCCTGTATATGTACAAATATAAAAATTACTTTCACATCGACATTTTTCTACAAAAATATGACTAATGCAATATAATTAAAATACGATAAATAATATAATTAATGAGAATAATATGATTAAAATCTTTATAATCTTTAAAATCTTGTATCTGATTACAGAGCTATTTGAAGCGAGTAATATTTTAAATTTTGAAGCTTTGAAGGATCGCCCCACCTTACGAAAAATTATTTCACTACATTGAACTTGAAAAATTGGCTTTTGATCGCGAGGAACGAGTTTGCAAATCACTGTACAATGGAGTGAATTGATGTGTTGAGAAAGTACTTAAAAGAAGGTTACAATTCGATGAGAAAGAATTCGTTCAGTTCTGGCATCGAGAAAGGACTTGAGCTTTCTTGCCCTCATTTAGAAAGTAGCTGAACAACTTCTCAATCTCGTACCCTGCTCTGGTTTCACCATACCGGTTGTTAATCTCGATCCCATGTGTATTTATTTCGAAACATCGTGTCTGTCTCTTTATCACGGTTTATCATTTCTTGGAGCGACAAAGCTTTCTTTGATAGCGATTTGGCAAATAATAGTATTAATGGATTGAGGAGGTTGTAGATTTCTGTAAAATTTTACAAATGATGACAAGTTGTGAGTTAGGAAATTGTTGTAAAATAACATTTTAAGATTAACAACCACGAATTTGCTATCAATTATAGATTTCTCCTGTTTCCTGTGAATTATAAATATTTGTAATTAAGCAAATGATAAGTTAGGTCAACAATGTTCTAATTTAGGAAATTTTTATAAATTCTGAAGGAACTAATAACCATAATAAAATTCCAATTGTATAATTAGGATTAATAATTGTTATGAAATTTCGATTCTATCAAAGAGTCATTGATTGTCATTAACTGAGACTTCTATTGTTTAATTTTCATGATTTTAATGGACAATTCCTACAATTGCCGAGATAATAAAATTATGAAAATTTATGTAAAATATATACATAATTTTATTATATAGTAATTTTTATTTTACATACATGTATAATAAAATTTGATTCAAAAACTAAAAAATTTTAAGATTAAGAATCTGATATAAGGGAATGCTAGTTTAATAGAAAAATCGAATTCGAATAGAAGAAAGACAGGCAAAAATAATTTTTAACACGCCAATACACAATACTGAGGCCATCATACCATTAAATATTTATTAGCTTCGTTGTGTCGTAGAGAGAAATGTATAAAGCAAATCTGTTTCGTAATTTGAAATAAAATATATATCGTGCCTTGCTACTTCTTCGTCGTATAACCTGAGGCATATTGGAATCTGCTGTTCCAGCACACGATGATGTAGCAATGAAAATTAAATTGCCGGACAAATTATTTGAACATCGAATAATATCGAAGCATAAAAAAGAAAGCCAAAGAAAGAAAAAGAAATTTAAAAATCTTACATGTTCTCTATGCTTCAATTATCAGAGTTATCAAAGCAACGATTATGTAAAATATTCATCTAATACGATTCAATTATCCAAGGTTACTTAAACATATGTTACGATAATGGATACTGATTAACATGTATCTTATACACTGGAATTACTAATACTCAATAAAAATATTAACATTCACGATAACCACGTCATACAAATTAAAGTCATTCTCTTCATCAATACCTACTCGTCATAATTTTTTTTACTTGCTCCATTAATTAAACATTGATAAAATATTAAATCTTCGAATGCAGATTTACAAATCCGTGAAATGAATGAAACAGAATACAGTGAAGAGCATAACTGAATTAGTTACCACAGGTTTTGTATAAATTTTTTCTTATTAACACTGATATTAAAATATCACAGAAAATAAAGATAATAGAAACATCTTGGATGGTTAGAGTTAATGCGAGTAATTCTTTAATTATTTTCTTCGATTGCAATTTAATTTTTTAATATTGTGTTATTATTTCATTTTCGTAGACTCAAATTTTCGATGTCGTACAAAAATGTTAATTCTTAATTATTGGGTTGTAGATAATTCACAACAACTTGAATTTTATTTAATTTTCTTCTATATATATTTTCAGTATTTTATATCCATCAGATTTCAATGTTCAAGTATTTATGTTTGATCGAAAGTTGTTTTTATTAGACACTAGTAACTGAATCGTGGAATATTTTTTATCAATATTTAGACAAATAAAGAACATTGAGAACTTGGAAAAATTCTTCAGCTTAGCGTTAATTGTGCAAAATGTCTTCGCAACGTGTTACTTTAACGTTAATGTCAATGAGAAACGATTTACGCGAAATCTATAATTACTGATTATACTCTTCACTGTAAATTTGTTCTCGAACGATTGAAATTTCGAAAATATAATATGACATACATGAGAAGATACGTAACACGTGAAAGAAACCATTTCATCGTACAATTTTTTATACTGGTAAAAAGTCAGTCGACCGTACGAGGCCAAGATGCAACAAACCACAGTGCGTGAAAGCAATGCTAAGAAAAAAAAAAAAAATGCAATATTAACAAGACAGAGTGCCTTTCACGATCTCATAGGGTTCAACGTTCCCCAAGCTGGCCCATGCTATCAAATTCAACCTGTATAACCGCTAATATAACGGTTCGAAAGGATCCCGACGGGCATGCCGATACCATTCACATTCCTCTTGAGTATATGCTGACTAATGAAATAAAATTCTATGGAGTTTTCTAAGTCCAGTTACACGGCCCCCAAGCATTCGATCATCAACTGTTGCCTTGGAAAAATTTGGAGCCGAGGTTTAATTTATTTAAGGTATAAGGGCTCGATAAAATAATTGTCAGAAATTCAAGGAATCGTAACGTTTCCGTCATCAAAATTTAATAAAGTGACGAAAACTAATCGCACAGCAAGTAAAAGAAAAAATTCAATATTCAAGATCATAGTAAATGACTAATTTTTCAGAGGAAAGTATTCTTATTTTCCCGCCCGTTATAATGATATAAAAACAACTTTGAAAAAAACAAATTGAGGATCGTCAAAGTAAAGGTTTTATGCTTTAAAACGAGACCAAGTTAATATATAATTTTTTTCTTGAAATTATAATAATTAATATATTTTATAACAAAGATTGAAATTTGATCTAGCTATATATAAAAAAATAAATTCATAATAATATACTTATATTAATCGTGCATAAGTTGGATATTTCTAAATTATTGCAGTATAAAATACAATTCAAATGAATTTCTTTAATTTAATCTTAATAATTAATAGATATTGATAACAATGATAATTAATATGACAATTCTAATAATAAATCCCTGACAGACTCTATAGAGTGACATCAAATATGTCTATTCATTCAAGAGTCAACTATTTATTAAAAATGAATATGAAATTTGCAAATGTAGAAAATTGACAGTAGAAAAACGTTCGTCAATCGCAATTCTCGAAATCTATCAAACTCTTACTGAGAAATGTCCAATTATTTATGCACGATAATGTAGTAAATGCATCAAGTTAATCAGGCTTAATTTTCCAACCAAAAGTATCCTTTCAGATTGATCTAGCAACAAAAATCAGGACACAATTGCTCGTCAATCGCAGACAAAAGAAATATAAAGATACAAGATTCTTACCAGCCAGCGGCGGCATTTTCTCCGGCTGTTCCTGCTCTTGCGTGAGTTCATTGTTCGAATTGGAGTGTGGCCGTAGATTCGGCACGGCAACGAGGGCCAACGAGAGCAACAAGACCATCAGACAAGTGGCGGGCTGGGCGCTCTTGTTGCCTTTTTGCAACAGTGCCTGCAGCCTCTTCAGTTGCCCGGCCAGGCTTTGATTCTGCGACTGTAACGCCTTGATGCGTTTCAGCAGCGTCATATTCTCCTCGGTGCACTGTTTCACACGATCCTCCAATCCATCCACGTACTCCTTTTTCCTCTTGCGCGAGTCCTGGGCGGAGATTTTGTTGCGAATCTTGCGCCTGATCCTCTTGAGCTCGCGCTCCTCGTGTTTCGTCAGCGGATAATGAGTAGGCAGCGTGATCCCTTCTTTTTGCAGCAAACGCTTCTCCTCGGCGTTCAGTTTTAGCCTCGGGTACGGGGAATCCGATTCCGAGATCTCGTCGCTCGAATTGCAACCCTTCTCGCTGCTCGAGTCTTCTTGTTTAATATTCATCTATAGATTGATCAAAAAAGAAGGAGAAAAGTAAGAAAACATGTAAATGACTGGAGGACTAGTCATGGTGATTCTACGTGCAAACAAAAAATGAATTGAAAAGAAAGAACAATATTCTTTTCATTTGAGAACAAAATAATTTAGAATAAAAAACTGAGGATAAAATAGCTAAAAGTAAAAGTTGACTCAGTGATTGAAGTTTAACTAAACTTTTAAGAATCAAAGTTAATGCAACATTTGCAATTCTCTTCAATTAATTCATATTATCAAATTCCATTTTGAAGTTATAAAAAAAAAATCCAAAGAACTGTTTAATATTTTTTTATTGTAGTTTTGTAAAATTTAAATAAATTGAAGCACTTGTGATAATTATGATAAATTATTGCTTGGCCTTTAATCGATTAATTTAGTTATTATCAATTTGAATATTGAAGATCTCAACAATAGGGATTAAATTTAGGAATTAAATTTGTTTCTTTTAATTTTATCAGTAATCTCACAGAGAATGTAAAATACAAAATAGAATTATACACTCTAGATCTTTGTAATTTAACATAGATTATTGTATAATAGTTATCTATAATCCAATGATACGACTTGAGAGTTGAAACAATATCTTAACATCATGAATAATATTTCTAAAGTTATGAACACATTTAGTGGCAAAAGCAAAAATAATTGGCTGAACTTTAAAGTTGTACTGTTATAAAAAATGATAGAGATTAGTAATAAAATTAAATCAAGTTAAAAACTCCAAAATTAAGCAATGTAAAATCTAAATTTTTATGGCTGCTATTGTCTAATGATACCAGCTAAGGATTAATTGACACGCAATGATGTTTCAGATACCTGAACTGGCTTGTTGATGATATTTGCCTGGTTGATCTTGAATCCTTTGAAATTTCTAGCTTGCGAAGCATTGATGATCTTGATGGTCCGTACTTCCTTCATGTCTTTCAAACTTACAGGCAATAGAATCGATCTTGGATTACCAGAACCCATCGGTGTCACGCGTATCAATTGCCTGATGTTTCGTTTTCCATTGCACGTGATATTACGGACATTTATCGTGCTGCTTTCTGGGGGCACAACATGGATTTGTTGTTGCTTCGATATTTTTTCTAAAACGAGAAGATTTACATTTTCATTTTTGATTGTTTTCAATGAGACTCTTTTTTTTATTATTACATTATTAATTATCTTCAATCTAGAAATTTTGATAAAACATTGTCAGACATTTCTCGCATTTTTTTTTTTTTTTTTAAACGAAAGAATTTATTCCTCTACAATGCAGTGCATGTGAATAATTATTATACTAAGAGATTATTTCTAAAAGATAATTTCTTCAAATATTTAACATATTTCCATAAGAATCCACTTCTATATTGAGCTTGAATTTCATTTCTAAATGAAAATGTTGCATTATGCGACTAGTCGCTGCTGTCCTCGAAATTTCTCCCGACGCAGACGGAAAAAAATATTGATGACTTGCCAGATTGCTCGTTCTGCTTCCATAATGTTCATTCCCTTTCCGCAGAAAGTTGACTAATGATTGTGAATAACTTCACAAGCTGCGCGTAACGCTTCTAATTTTTTTATTGTGACATTCTATGCACGTTTGCAGGTGCAAAATTCTCTGTTGCTCTATTTTTAAAGATTAATCAGAAAGTTGACTAATGATTGTGAATAACTTCACAAGCTGCGCGTAACGCTTCTAATTTTTTTATTGTGACATTCTATGCACGTTTGCAGGTGCAAAATTCTCTGTTGCTCTATTTTTAAAGATTAACGACATCGTAGCATTATCTGCAATTCACACTTACTTTATGACACACAGGTTTTTTGCAATTTAATTAGCTTAATGATGCTGTTTTGAACTAAGGTGACTCTATATTTATTCACAATTTAATCGAATGATAAATTATAGCAAACGGATAATTATTTTACGCGAGTTGATTTTTTCAGGCACGACTACGACGCCTGATGTTGATGATTCAGAGTTTTCCATCATTTATGTNTATAAATAAAAAAAAAAAAAAAAAAAAAATAGTACTTCGGTAGAAAATTATTTAATACCAAATATTACTGGAAGCACAACATTTTTGACATGGTAAGTGCATAAAAATCTGCACTCTAATTACTATCTTGCACCAAGAATATTTTTGAAAATTTTCATTCTTACATCGAAAAACTGTATTCATCGTTTCTACACAAACTGTCGGTTAGCACATTAATTGATTAATAAATTAATTTAATTAGTTGATACATTAACTAATATTAAAGTTATATTACATTTATATTTAATATGATATAACAGCTCGGATAATTTGATTTCAAGTATATTTAGATATTAGGTTCGATCATACCTAAATCGGCAATCGGTTGCTTCGTAACGATCGTCGTGTTAGCATCGGCCAAGGTGTTCGTCGGATTGACTACAGCCACCAGGGTGTGTTCCACGTCCATTTCCTCGGCGACATCCGTAACCGGTGAACCGATGTTCGAGCTGACTACCGATCTAACAGGACTGTCCACGCTAGCCATCGACTGATTGGGACTGCCCAAAGGCTCGAAGTCCATGACATTCTGCGGGCTGCTTATTTCGGAGTTGCTGATCTCCAGTTGATCCTCCTCGATCGGCAGAAGCGGGCTCAATTGTTGCTCGCAAGAGAGACTCAAGGCGCTCGAGAGCCCGCTGTCCGACGAGGAAGACGGAATCGCGTCCAAATCGTTGTCGATCAGGTTGAACTGATTATCCTCTAGCTTGAAAATGGAGTCCAGAAAGTCGTCTGCATTGGTCGGCCATTCCTCCGCCTTGAAAAACAAAAAGGTGGAAATTATTTTGAGGTGTGAACTGCAATGAACTGTGACCAAGTTATTATCTATTTTCTATCTTTCGTAGGATAGATAAATTTTATTTTGAAGAACAAATGATGGACAAGATGGAAACTATGGACGAGGTGTTTGTTCGAAATGTGATATTATTAATGATAAAATCAAATCCATTTCTTCTTTTTCTATCTTTCGTAGGATAGATAAATTTTATTTTGAAGAACAAATGATGGACAAGATGGAAACTATGGACGAGGTGTTTGTTCGAAATGTGATATTATTAATGATAAAATCAAATCCATTTCTTCTTAGATGAATAAATCACACCTCTTGTATCGAGATCAAATCCTGAAAATGGAATTATTAAATTCAGTGAACTAACATGCCAAAATTATCATAATGGTAATAATAACATTTTTCGTTCCTTTTTTAAAATTTTGATGAATAAATCACACCTCTTGTATCGAGATCAAATCCTGAAAATGGAATTATTAAATTCAGTGAACTAACATGCCAAAATTATCATAATGGTAATAATAACATTTTTCGTTCCTTTTTTAAAATTTCATATTATTATATATTGTACGCATCATTATAAATTAATCATTTAAGTATTATTTACTTCGATGTAAAGATTTTTTCATAAAAAATACAATTTGTTCTGTACTATTCATCTAATGTATGGAATATGTAGAAACATTAAAAGTTGTATTATCTATTTAAATACAACATA
>NIPQ01092652.1:0-23803 GCA_002806875.1 Lepidotrigona ventralis hoosana
GATATAAAATTCTTTGAGATTCAACCTAGCGATATACCTGTGCCCACTACTACTAAGTAAGTTTTCTCAATTAGTTATCTTAAACACAAATCAGATATAATATAATTTCTTTTATAATTTTACAGCTGTACCTGTGATCAGGTAAATATAAATCTAGATGCTGATAAGAGATTTAAACTTAGAATACAAATTAGTCATGATCTCATGAGTCCATTAGATGGCAGTATTTGTATGATACAATCTTCCCATTCAACAACTAATTAAACTTTTACTTTTTGTTAAACACACACACACACGCACACACACACAGATAGATAGATATATAACTGGTACATGTTGCTCATTTTAGATTTTAATTTCCTACACTCTTTTTAATAAATTTTTTGTCAAATATACTATATAATTTTTATGCAAAATAAATGGTGGGTATGTAACATATTATGTATAAACTGTTGTTTTTCTTATATTTAAATTTTTTACAATATGTACGAATAATGAAAGTTGGAAATTAACATTGTAATTTTAAAATTAGGAAGATATAAGTGAGAAAAAGGTGCAGTCCTTAAAGTCGCAAATCAAATATCTTCAAGAAAATGAGAAAAAAATGATTATGTAAGTGAAAATGAAGAATAAATTTAAATAACAAATATTCCTTAATATGTTATACATATTGTTAATAATGACATATTGCTTTTTTAGACATCAAAAAGAGTTAGAAGATAAATTAATTGATCTTAATGCAAAATTACAAACCAAAGAAGATACTGTTAAAGCGTGTGTTTCTCAGTTCCAAATTCTTAGTGATAATCTTAGAAAACGCGTAAAGTTTACTGATCAAGTTGCGTGCAGTTCATTTATAACAAACGATCAAGAAACTATTGATGTAAGTTAAAATCTTAGTAATTTAAAATAAGTCAACATTTATTCGTTTGAATAAAAATTGTAAGTATACAAATTTTAAGTATATATTTTTGCACAATTATATTTCCGATAAAATAAAGTAATTGAAAATTGCAAATGTTAACAGATAACAAGGCAATCATCTTGAAGTATAAAATATTTTCATTTAAACGTACGAAATTCTCTAAATTATAGTGGTAAATTATCTTTAAAATTTTGTTGCTATTCAGATTATGTTAGTGGCTGATGTTGTGGAAAATTTATTCATTGAAAAAGATCTAGAAACAAAAACTTTGCAGGAACGGTTGCGTGACGCGGAATCTAATTTAGCAATAGTAGCTCGCAATAGCGATATAAATTTGAATAATTTAAAAATTCAATTGAGTAAAAAGTACAAGAGAATTCAAGAAATAGAGCAGCAGATGATAAATCATCAAAAAGTTTGTGCTATTTGCTCGAATGTATATTTTATTTTTCAATAGTGATTTATTTATAATTCTATTTGTATTAACTGTTAGGAATCGATAGAGAAGCAAAATTTCCTAACAGCAGAAATGACGGAAAAGAATGAAATAGTAACGTCCTTGCAGAAACAAATAACTACGTTGCAAGAGCAATGTCATTCTGCAAATATGCAAATTCATTTCAAAGAAAGCATTATTAAAGAAATGCGAAGAGAATTAAAACAAGCAATAGCTAAGGTATAAATAGCAATTCGTGGATTTTATGCATAAATAATAGCAATGTTCTTTATTTTCAGTTTCTGTATTCTAACGTTTTTCCTTATACTTACAATCATTATGATAAAATTACTATTGACAATCAAGACATGGAACTTTTTTGTAAATTATGTGAGAAAATTATGATACCAAAAGTGATGTATACATCTGCAAAGTATAATAATAATTCATTTTTGCAAACATACATTGAAAATATATTAAATCATAATAAACTAACAAAAGATGTATCTAAAATAAAAAGGAAGCACAGTAATTTAACAACTAAAACAATAAATTGTCATAAAAATACTGAGTTTAATAAAGTTGACATTTATAAAAATTTTCATGATATTGACAAAAAAATTTTGAAATATACTAAAAGATTACTACCTGTTAATACATACAAACAATTTTCGAGCAAAAAAGATACTCCCATTTTCGAAAAATCTGAAAATTAATATATTAATGTATAATAATTGAAATATTAAATCATGTGTTATATATAAAATATATGTAAATTTGGATTTCTTAATGTTACATTTCAATATGATTGCCTTTTAGTTTTATGTGAAAGTAATGTATATGATTTATCTTTTAATACTTATATCAAAATACTCAATATTTCACTTGCACTTAACATATTTTTTGTTTCTATTTTTCTTCATACTCTTTTTATAGGATGTTAAGAAATCAAGGAATCCTACAAATCCACAGGTAAAAAGAATCATATATATAATATTGCTGAAAGTTTAATATTTGAAGATTTATATTTTAGTATTGTTGATATCATTTTGAATAGATTTTAATTTTCAGAATCAAGTCTTATCATATTTAAATAAAGTAAAATCATTGATGGAACAGGAAAAAGAACATCTTTCTAAGCTAAAAATAGAATTGGAGAAAACTGTAGAAAATTTGTGCTGTGAGGAAGATAAAGTTGGTAACACATGCATATACATTTTTACATCAACAAAATATTGAATAGAATAATGTATAATTTTCTGAATAAGTAATGTAAAAAAGAGTCTGGATAAAAATCTTATGAATAAACATTTTTCAGTTGTTTCTAATATCGCGAAGAAAAATAATTGAATTTAATAAGACATTCCAGTATTTATAAAAAGCAGAAATCTTAATCAATTTTGGTAGAATTTGTATATATTTTTTCAATTGTAATAAAATGTAGAGAAATAAAAATTTTGTATTATTGATGCATATATATTTATGATTGAAAAATGTTTATTGATATTAATATTACTTTGGAACAATTATGATAATAAACAATATTTGCAAATTTATCACAAAAATAATTATTTATGAAACAATTGTTTTGAGTACGTTCTTAAAAAATATTATTAAAAACTATTTAATATTTCATTAAATCAATAGAAGCACGAAACGAATGAATGTGATATGGACAACATAAAACATAAATTAACTGAGAATATTGAATATGTGAATAAAATATATTTAAGAAAGGAGGAATCAATTGAAATGATAAATTCTTTAGTATGTATAATTTTTTAAACTATTTACGTATTAAAAACAGTTTTATATATTTGAACGTTATTTATAATATTTTATTTCTCTAGTTTCAAGTGGAAAACAATCATCTTTTTCATATAGAAAATTTTAATTCCTTAGTAAGTATTAAGTGATATTTATATGTATCAATAAATGTTTTTTAATAAATAGTAATATGAATTATAAACTTAATAAAATAAAAATTAATAATGTATTTTAGCCAGACACAGACATCAATCAATGGAAATTAATAGATGTATTCAGAGCATGTACTGTTGAAGCACAACTTACTATGGAAGATATGAAAGAAGAAATAAATATAATTGTTTCTTCATTTAAATGTAGACATCAAAAGGTGAATTATATGTTAGTTAGATATTATTACCATTACATGGTTTTATATTAATATATTCATATTAATGACAAGATCTTTACAGTATGTTGATTTGAATAAAGAAGTTATGAATGTCCAAAATCAGTTAATAAAAAGTCAAGGCATAATAGCAGAAGTAATTAATAAATTGCAATTACAAGTAAGAATTGTTAAATTAATTTTAAATTCAATGATAATTAATGTTATCATCTTGCAATGAAAAAAATTTCTCTCTATTGTAGGAAGAAGAAAGACTAAGACATAATGATAGAATTATGTCAGGAAAGAATAGATTAAAAGATATAAAAAATGAAATAAATCTTATGCAATTATCATCAATTCATGTAAATGAAATGCAAACAAATGTACGGAACAAATTTAATTTTCATATTTTTAAGTTTAATATTGAAATAAATGAAATTAAGTTTAATATTCAAATTTTAGGAAAATATATCCAATTATGGAGAAAATGTATCTAATTATGAACTATTATGTTCAGCAATTGAGGAAATAGAACAAACGTCGTCTAGCCTGCAAATATTTCAAACTCAAGTAAAATTTTGAAATTTTTTAATATATAAAATGGTATTAAAATATTAATAACAGATAAATAATATTTGAATTATTAAAGGGATGTTGCGTAGTAAAAGATCTTGAAAAATTGAAGAACCAACTTTGTGAAGTAGATTCATTCACCAGAAAATTGCAAGAGAAAATAGATAAAGCAGTTGTGTATTTATTACTATAATTTGCTTAATTATTTGCTAATTACAGATTTATTAAATTTATTATTTAATTCAAGCTTTATTATTTGTAGTTGACAGAACATGACATAGTAGAAACAACACTTTCTCAAAAAGAAGAAAAATTACAAAAGTTGGAAGAAAAAGTTGATATAATTCACTCGAAAGTACAGAACGTGTTGGAAACATTTTTTTCTCCAAAAGAACTTGTATGTATCTGTATATTTCCAATTTCTACTACAATTAAGATAATGTTTTATTCTAATTTTATTTCAATTTCTGTTTCAATTTTGTAATAGGTATCTGATTGTAATGTTATAGAGACTCAATTATATACACAAGTAATATTTCATCTTACTTAAATATTTGATTCTTAAACTTCTTTGTGATTATTTTGATATAAAAATGTCGTTATTTCAGATTTTAAACGAAATACTGCAAACTAAACAAGCTGTATATAAATTGAGAAAAGAACATGATGAATTAAAGTATAAATTATCGCAAGTAAAAAAATTTATAAATTGTTTTACATTATTATTTTATATTATATTATAAATAAATTTACTTATTTTGTTTTACAGTCACTACTTCATCCAGAGTGCGATAAGAAAACGTGCTTATGGAAATGTAAAGTAACTGACTTACAAGATGAAGTTAAAATACTGCAACATGAGGTATTTAATATCTAATTACCTTAATATAATATGATAGAGTGATAAATATAATATAATAATGTATTAATTGCTGTTTTAATAAATTATGCTAGATTTTCTGATATTTGACTTTCATAGGCAAAGTGCAATGAGGAAGCAAACAATTTTTTAAGAAATAACATTCAATCAATAGAAGAGGAACTGCATACAACACAAGCAAAAGCAGATAATTATAGACGATCTCATTCTGTAGAAAATATGACGTTAAAGAGAAAAATTATAGAATTAGAAAATACTGTAAATATATTATATTATATATTATAGTTAATTGTTTAATACATAATATTATTATAGTATTAAATGAAATTATATTATATAAAATTTTAGCTTAAATTACAAAAAGAAATTGAATGTGCTCTTCGACGACAATTGAATGATAGCGAAGTTGAATTAAAAAAATCTAAAGAATTATTAAATTCTTCTGTAAGTTAAATTTTTCCAAAAATTATTTTATTATATTTATATTTTTTTATTTACACTATTAACGAAGTATCTTTAATTCTTTTTTACATTCCACAAAAGCACAATGAAAATAATATGGAAGAAACTTTATTACGATATGGTTGTTATCAATTCAGACATGATGTAATGGTAAATGTTACTAATTACTCATAAGTATAATTAAGAATAATAATAATTTGTTAAATTAAGAATAATAAATTAATTTATATTTGTAGACTGCACCACAATTATTTAAAAAGCTGCAAAACGCCATAAGATCTACAAAAACTGGTCTTCAAGAACTTAAAACAGAATTCAAAAGATTGGTTTGTTCCATTATTTTATATAATATAATAAATATAAAAATATTTAATATTGCTTACAATATCTTTTTATAGATTTGTGAAGATTCATCTAATAGTTGTTCTTCTGCAAAATCATTAATGAATTTATTAGAAAAATTACAAATGTATGAAAATGAATTAGATAATTGTTTTCAAGAAATTGAAGAACTTAAAAATACATTATATTCTAAAGACAAACTAGTAAGTATTATTTATTCCTTTATTTGTAAATAAAATTATTGACTTTTTACTCATTGTTATTTTGAATGTGGCTATATTTACAGGTGGAAAATATGGATGAAATCATTAAAATACAAAAGGATTCTATTATAATGATGCAAGCTGAATTAAAAGAACTTCACCAAAAGGTATGTTAAATACAAATACATTTCAAAAAAGAAATCATTTTGTAATATTCAATAAGGGTAACTCATATATTAGAAGAATCAAATTTATAATTATTATATAATATTTCTATAATATAATAATCTATTTAACTATTAATATAATAAGTTTTCTATTGCTGTAGTAGTTTTTTATAATTTAAATAATTTTATATATCATTTACATTAAATTTATATTTAATATAACACTGATATATACATTATTTGCATGAATTATTTTATTAGAAATGTGATAAACAAAACTATCAAGATTTATTATCAAAGGTATGTCTGTTATAAATATCAACATTTTCATACAATATGTAATGTATATATTTCTAGATTGATAGTCAAGATCAAATAATCTCTCAGTACGAAAAGGAAAAAAAAGAATTATTACGACAGGTTCGTATTAATTCTATACTATAATTATACGTCATGGAAGAAATGTTTACTTATTGACTTCGTTTTAATTTATATAAAAACTGTTTTTTCAATTAATCGAAAAATATTTCGTTTTTAGAATGAACTTCAAGTTCAAACTATCGGTCATTTACAAAATGCTGTAGTAGAAGCAAAAAAATGTATAGATCAAATGGGACATAAAACAGTGAGTGATATAAGTGAACAGTGGTCTACAATTTCGCCTGCAGTATACAGTCAAAGAAATGTGCATGACGTTTAACATTAACTTGTAATAATGAAATATGTGCAATAACATGTAGTTTATTTGTAAAAAACGAACAGTCAGTATATTGTTTAGAAAATAAGCTGGCAATTTAAAATACGATTTTATAGTTTTAAACATGTATAAATAACTGAAATTAGCTTTTTGAACTATTAAAAAAGATTTTTTAACTACATTTCATATTTGAAATATAGAATATTTTCAAATTTAAAACAAATTTGAACCTCTAGATTTCTAATATTTGAATAGTATTTAAATTAGAAAATTGAATTAAGCAATACACCACAAAATTGCATATACTATATATATGTTTGTATATCATATATATATATTAATTTTTAAAATTTTATTTTTATAAATGTTGTTGATGATTGTAAATGTAAAAATACTTGTTAAATGTCTATCTTATTATTTTAAAATAAAGATAAATACATATGTTTTTTGTACAAAAAATTATATGCTCATTAATAACAGTGATGTATTATTTATTGGTAAAATTTATCATTATTTATTATTATAATAAATAACTAAATAAGTAGTTTGCATGTATTTTGTTTTACATTTTGACCATATCAATAGTTTTACACTAACACTATACTAATAGTTTTTGTTTAGTTTTAAATACAGTTTTAAATACAGTGTGTAAAGATTGTATGACTTAATTAGTTGTACTTGAAAACAACAATTGTGGTGTTGAATGTCGAACTATTGTTCATCTTAAAGTGTTGTGGAAAAACAATCGAATAGTATGTAATTTACAGTTTGAAGAAAAAGTTGAAGCTATTCGTTTACTCACAATATATGCAGAAGAAACTCAAAGCCAATATAATGAATGTTTTGCAGAGGTATAGTAAACTCTTTTCTTTTATTAATATATTAAAAATGTTATTTATTGTTACAAAATTAAAAATTATTAATAATGCATTTTAATGTTCCCTTTAAATAGGCAGCCAAACAAGACAAATTGCTAGAACTACAACGAGATGCAATTCACAGTCTTCAGCAAAAAATTAGTAATATGGAATATAATAATAGCGTAGCTATTATTGTCATCCATACCATGTATTATTCAATTTTAAAAGCAATACAGGTAGAAGAATTTGAAATATGATAAATAATGATAATATTGACATATTCATTTTAACAATAAAAAGAAAATGTGTTCCTTATTATTACAGTTTTTCATTGCATTTTATATTTATGTGTATATATATATATATATATATATATATATATGTATATCATTTATTATATTAAAACTTATGTATAGATATCATATTAATACTGCTAATTCTTAAATTATTAATTTTAATATTAAAATATTAAAATAATATTAATTTCAATGATTGTATTAATATTTTAGGAACAATTGGAAAGTCGTGCAAATGATATTCAAGCTCTAACGAATGAGGTATAACAAACTTTATAAAATAAACATAATTCTATAAATAAAATTCTAAATTACCGATAAAATGTTAATTTCATTTCAGAGAGATACTTTGATACAATCGAAGTGCTATTTGGAAAATAAATATTTAAATACAAAAAAACTATGGCAAGAAGCAGAAGGAAAATTACACGAATTAAGGTAATTATAAAATATGATATAGAATTTTATTAATATGAAAATATAGTATATTTTAAAAAATACTTTACTGTTAATTAATTTAGGGAGGAAATATTGAAGATCAAGCACAAAACAGAAATTGGTGAAGATAAAGGATGTCAATGTAAAATAGAAGTTAAAGATAAAAACTGCATTATTCAAGATACATTTGATTGGAATGACTTAACATATAACGATAAGGAACAACGTAAAAATTTATCACACGAACACGATTTACATTCAGAAATTGAAATTTTAATTAGAGAAAACGAAGATAT
This sequence comes from Lepidotrigona ventralis hoosana, assembly GCA_002806875.1. NCBI lineage: Eukaryota > Metazoa > Arthropoda > Insecta > Hymenoptera > Apidae > Lepidotrigona > Lepidotrigona ventralis. The sequence goes on from NIPQ01092652.1 coordinate 8,713, forward strand.
GAAAAGGCAGTTACAAAAATATAAATTGGATTTTGATATAATTGACAAAGAATTGAAAACAGAAAAAGAAAATGGTACTTACGTTCAACAAGTTTCATTTGAATTACAGAAATTAAGAGATACAGAGTGTTGTTTACAATATGAAAATGAACAACTTAAATCCGATTTAAAAAAGCAGACACGAAAAGTAGAAGATTTAATAGAAAAGTTACAGTCCCAAGAGAACAATACAAAATTTGAGAAATTGTTAAAGAAATTAGAGGAAAAACAGATACAGGTACATTTCTACAATAAGAAACAATTCTAATAATTATAATTAATTATATATATACATATATAATGATATTTTATTTCATTATGTCTAGATTAATGATTTATGCAGTCAAATTACGAATAATGAAGTTGTTATAAAAAAACAAACAGAAATTATTGAAGAACTTGAAAAGAAATTAGACATGAAAAATCAACAAGTCAAAGAATATTTATCTGAATTAAATGAAGCAGAAGAAGAAATGTCAACTTTACATGAAAGGATACAATCTTTGAAAACAATGTTAAAGGAAAAATCAGATGATATGGCTAAATTACAAGCAGATTACGAACTGATAAAAGTATGTATTAATATTTTGAGATTGTTTTATTTTAATATTAAAAATTTTATAATTCATTTCAGAATGAGAATTCTATATTGAAGATAGAAAATAACAACTTTGAAGATAAAACAAAAGAAGATATTTATCAAATGAAAATCATGGTATACATTTTAATATATTTTTATCAATTTTAAAATTATGCATAATGTTAATGTCAATGTTTTTTTTTGTTTCAGTTGAAAGATCTTCAAATGCAATTGTGTTTTACTGAAGATAATTATTGTAGAGTTACTGATGATTTTAATAAAACACAAGAACAATTAATCAAAATTACAAAACGAGAAGCTGATTTACAAGAATGTTTAACAAATATGGTGCTTATTATTTTTATATGCTTTATCTAACTGATCTAACTCTCTTACTTTTTTGTTTAATTACTTTAGGAAAGAGATTATTGTTCAAAACTATCAAGTATGGAGAAAGAAAAAACTATACTTGGAGACTGCTTAGATAAATTAAGAGATGAATTAGAAGAAATGCAAAGAAGTTATTTATCAAAAAATGATGAACATTGCAAACTACAAGATATTTGCAAATCTTATGTGGAACAATTAGACATTTTACAACAAAAGGTGAAATAAAATAATTTAATATTTTTATTACTAAAAATTTATATTTTACATTTTACATTGAATGATATTAATTTTAAATATTTATTATATTTTTAGCTCGAGGAAGAAAAAGAGAAAGTTAAAGAAATAGAAGAATCAAATCACTGTATGGTACTGCAATTACAAGAATGCAAAGAACGAAATTGTAGTCTTGTTAAAGAAAAATCAATAATAGAACAAAATAATTGTGAAATTATTTCAGAGGTAAAAAAAAAAATTAGTGGAGATAAAATAAAAATAATTTCAGATAAATTCTTTTTTTAGTTACAAAAGACACATAAATCTTTGTTAGAATTAAAAAGAGAATGTCAGTTAAAAAATAAATCATTAGCTTGCATATCAGCGGAATTAACGGAAACAGCAATGAGTCGATCAGAACTTTGTAATCAGTCGCAATATGTTGTTTCTTGTATACGAATTTGGATGGAAGAACAACGAGAATATGTAAACAAACTTAGTGCAAAATTGAAATCCCAACAACAGGAATTAGCACAACTTGAATTTGACAAAAGGTATACATTTTCAGAATTTCTAGTATCTTATTAGTACTTTATAAAACTATAACTTTAAAATCTCTCAATGAAATAATTTGCAGAGTATTAATAGATGAAGCAAAGAGATTAAGACACATGAATCATGCACTAATGCAAAGATTAAAAAGGATGCATAGATTTGGTAGCAAGAATATTAGAAATATTTGTGTAGGATGTCAATTACCAAAAAATATTGATATACGTCTTCCTACAAGCTCTAAATATTTATCATCGCAGAAGGTAATTACATTCGTGAAAGTTTGTTCTTTTATTTTTCTAATTACCACAAATTATTTTAACTTTTGAAATATTGGATAAAGTTATTAAAGATAATTTGATATTTTTAAAATCGAATACATGCCTTATAATTCATGATATAATGGTATGAAGAAAGGAAAAATATTTAATGTAGAGAAACAATATATAATAAGAACATATTTTTATACAATCTAATTTGTGAAAAATATTATTTTTTGTGATGAAAAAATTTTTTTGTATTTATTTCTTAAAACTATACTCGGATTTATTCTTTATATTTTAAATATTACTATTTTTTTTTAACAATTATTCTTTGTAATTGTGGAGCTTTCTGGAAGACAGATCTATAAATTTATAGTTCTTCCAAATTTTCGTTTAACAAGTTTAACAAGTGAAATCTAAGTACTTTTTCTTGATTCATGTATAATTAATCTATAGTCTATCTGTATATACTATCATTTTTAGTTGAAACAAAGTAAAATTACATATTCGATTTATTCTAATATACTTATTGTACCACGAATTATAAGGCTCTTTCATTAATCTTCATTGATTCAAACTTAAATATTTTTTTTCATTTAGAAACTAAATCTTACAAGGGCAGCACGTCGCATTTCAGTGTGTAGTAACGGTTCATGCTTTCCCAGAATGAAATATTTAATAAACGGGTTGCGGAAAAGTAATGTAGATTGTGATGAAAATTCTTTTAACAGGATGAACACAAATGTAGGATCAGAAGAAAATCATGATTATGGTTATCAATCATCCACTAGTAAATAAACATATATAAAATATTCGACGACTACTAAGGATGAACTAATCGTATTTTTTAACGATCATATAAACAAAATATTATTTCATCGGACTTTTTTATATTATTTTTTACGTAATAGAATTTCTTCGTTTTTATAGAAGTGGGTCGAATTTAAAAAATGTAAACGTGCATTGATTAAATAATTTACTTGTCAGTATGTTTTCTTTATTAATCTTTTATAATTGAATTTCTTGAAGTTGTAATTTTAGAGTAAAGTGATAATTTGTATGACAAAGAATATGCAGTAAAACAAGATTTTTTATGTATACTTTATAAAATAATTCAAATAAAAGCTTGCATTCTTTTATGGTAAATATTTCTAATCCTTTTGGAGGGTGCTGAAAATTATATTACAGACTTTATAAAATTTTATCTATTTCTAAAAATCTACTATATTTACTATATTTTACAGTTAAAATAAAAGATGTACAAACCAAAACAACATGTAATAACATAGTTTTATAAAAAAATTGATAAACTTCTCGAGTTGTACACCATGGATATGAAAGAAAAAATAAATGTGTTAAATACACGACTCCCAAACATGCAGAAATAGCTTTTCCACTGAATAAGTTTAACCTGAAATATAATTCATAAATATTTATTTTAATATGAACTATGATCAACTTTTTAAATTTGTGTTAGATACGAATCACAAATTTTAAGGATGAAATATTCTTTATAAATTCAGTACACTCAAATACCTAGCAAACTTGAAAAAATCCCATAACACATTTGTAAAAATAGTATTATTTTTTCCTGCAGTAGCGTTTAACAATTTATTTCCTGCAAAAGAAACATTATTTTGTTTTGTATAAATAAGTGATATTTATGAAACTAACATTTATGTTTGTTTACCAAAAAAAGAACATATTAGGTTCTTGTTCTCTTGATACTTTTTAAGATAAATTACATCCTCTTCTGTAAAATATTTCCAAATGCACAAACTTGGCTGAGGTGAACGAATGTATGTATTTTGAAGAGGATTTTCTGAGTAAACCCATGGTCCGCATAAATTGTCATAATCTACATTTGATTCGATATGAATTTCTGATTGAATTTTACGTAAAGTTTCTTGAATTTTTGGTATTGTACGTTCTGACAAAGTTGAACCCTTAACATTTATAATTAATTTCGACTGGTTTTTCGTTACGAATTGATTTAACATTATTAAATATTATTTTTCATTAAAGAAAGAACAAGCTGTATATATTTAAAAATTACGTACATATAGTTTAAATTGATAGAGAAAATCGGAATTAATAAATTGAATACTAATTAATGGTTGTATCGATCGTGTTTTTTGTTTCATTATATATGTATATACTAAATTAATATATTCTAAGCATAAAATATTATGTACATATATAGAATGATACGTGCAAATACTAATTAAGTTTATAATTTTGTGTAATATCTTTTAATATCGTTAAAATAATTTATGTAAATCGATGCAAATACCATTAAGAATCATATACATTTTCCATTAATTCCTACATTAATTTAAATTATTTTCATATTCGCTTAATTAATTTAATAAAGAATAATTGTCAAAATGATAATTATATTAGATGAATTGTTATAATTATAAAATGTTAATACACGTACTGGTACATATATAATGCACTATTTAAATCTAGAAACGTAAAATAAAATATTACATTATTCACTCTTTTAATTCTATAAAGGCAATTGTAAAATGCATAAATTATTTTGTTTAAAAATAAGATACAATGTTTTGATAAAAATTTTTATATGTAGTTCATACAAAATTTACAACATATTTCTTTTACATTTCAAGAGACAAAATAAATAAAACTTCAAATTGTACACTTGAAACGTATAAAGAACTAACACACCTTTCAAATACTGCACAATGATAAAAATGAAAATATTTTTTTATGTTCAAAGTTTAAAAATTTAATATTGATTCTTATATAAATAATAGATTGCATTTTGATTCTATCTAATTTCATTTAGATTCTACTATGTGATGTATTGATAATGTTTATTTAAACGAGTTCTTGAAAATATTATTTGTATTGCTATCAATAGTTCGTTTCATAATGGATTCAAATTTTACAACATGGATTATTTATCAAACGAATTCTTACTTAAAATATAATTTCGAAATAAAAATGTAAGATCAAATATAAAATATGAAAAAATATTTTATAATATAAAAAATTAAAAGGAATAATTTTTAATCACTATAATGTAATTATAATGATGTAAAGCAATTCCTAATTGATTATTATTTCATATAAAACTCGCTTATTTGTATTAATTTTGGATAAGATGAACTTGAAGAAATCCTCAATAATATTCACAAGTTTATTTTTTCTTGCGTAATCATTTATAATTTATCATGAATTATTGAATAAAATTAATATACAATATATTTCAGAGCAAGAATTTGTTATACATGTTTACAAACTAAGAAAGTAAATACATAGGTAATCATAGCAGCAGGAATGGCGTACTATCTTACAAGACGTTTCGCGTGCCAAAATTTCATCATACACTGTATGTTTTAAACGTATATTATCGTTACTAACATTAATGTTATTATTATTTATCAATGTTACCATTAATATTATCATTATTATTTATTACCATTAACATTACTTATTACATAAATCATATTTATTATATATGATTTATATTATAATTATATTTATATATTTATATGTATATATAAGTATATATATGTATGTGTATATATACATATATATACATATATATATATATATATATATATATATGCACACACACCTATATATTTATATATTTATAACGAACACCGCCCATTACTACTAGAATTACAAATGGGAGCTTAATCTGTCTCTGTCTCTCTCTTTTTCTTCTTTCTTTTTTTGACAGTTCTGATACTCAAAATAGATGATATATCGTCGAATGCAATGTGATACACGCATTTTTTTCATTATTCACTCAGGAAAAATGTTCGTCCTGCACAGTTCACCTCCCATTCCATTATAGTGGTTTTTTCCATTGTTTTATATTCCACTCAAATATATATTCATTGCAGACACACTCATGGTGTATTTATACTTGTTGATTATGGTACAAATCTGTAAGCAAAAAGTAGAGTGTGTCTCCTACAGTAATTCATTAAATATATATTTGTGAAACGGTTATTTTCTTAATCATGTTGCTTTTTTCAAAAAAAAAAAAAAAAACACACACTCAAACATTATACTCTAATTAAAAAACATTATGAATTAATTCAGTTTCAAATATAGTTATAATAATAAAGTACTACTACAATTTTTCCAAAATTTTCCATTTGAAAATCTACACATTTGAAACAAAAATAAAACAATTTATAAAATATATAAAAAATACTTATAAAAATAATACTTTAATTATAATTAACGCTGTTATTGTAATAATTTCACTTCAGTTAATATACATCTATATTTATAACGTATTTAAAATATGTGTAAAACAAATATAACAAATAAATTACTTTATGTTCTCTAATTATTATCTTTTTATCTTATTATTACAAACTTATTAAATTAATTATTTAATATAATTAATATAATTAAATATTATTAAAATATAATTATGATGAAAAAGTGAAAAAACTGAAGAAATAGAGTAAACACTGATTTATATTGTATATTATAATAATTTTGATAAAACTGAAAAAAATTTACCGAGTTTTTGCGTTATATTATATGGTATTTAAATAAAGGTATTTTTCAAAGTACAGTTGTATTGATTAAATTAATAAACTCAACTTTTGAATAAGAAATTAACATTTTCTTTAATATCATTTTATGATTTACAGTAACAAATCTACAACAAGATCGTAAATATATTACAAGGATATTTTTACTCTCTTGTATCTAACATTTAACGATATAATTAATATTTAAAGTATGTTATTCATATTTTACTCAAATAATAAATACAAAAGATAAATGAAATATATAACATTTTTAAGCATACAATATGTAATTTTATACTTTATGATAGATAATATAACTATATTATCTATTATAAAGTATATACTTCATAATATATATTTATAACTACATACTTTATAATAGAATCTTGTAAAATTTAACATATAACATATAAAAAAGAGAAATTCTTTAATTCTGATATAGAATTTTAATTATGTATTTAATTATTTTCAACTAAGTGCAATACATAATACCCATGTTTTGCAACACCATAAATGATAAAGTATAGCAATAGGTTCATTAAAGATATATAAGTAAAAAATGCGAAACTTTACATTATTATTTGCTGCAATAGTTGATCTGCAAAGCTATGTATAATACAAAACAATTATATAGAAATATTCTTATATAAATATAATTTTTGTTCTAAAAGTATAATTCATAAATGCCAAAATATTTTTAATTTAATGTCTTAAGATTGTGCTTAAATTTATAATAGACAAAAATGTTGATGTAAGGTTAAAAAAAACCTCAGTTTTTGCAATTTTTTAGTAACTACTAAAAAATTATATTCCAGTGAAAACGTAGAATTTATTATATCTATCTAAAAATTCAATACGAAAACATTCTTTTATTGTAAAATGTCGAGTTATTTAAGCCACTGCCCTTTGTATCGTCAATTATATTGATACATTCAACAATAATTCAAAGAAATACTAAATCAATTTTAATGTTCATGTGTCTTCTTTACTTCTTTAATAAATATTAAGAATGAAATAAGTCAAAAATACATGCAATGAAAATATTAAACATAAGAAATATGCTATAGCAATATCTACTTAAGAATATTCCACAATATTAATACAAAATTTCGTTATACAGTGCCCATTGTAAATTTTAACCTATCAAATTATATTATCATTCAAGATGGATCAGTAGTGTCTATTACATATTTGGATATTATAAAAATATGTAGATATAGTATTATATTATTATATCAAATGCTGGGCTCATATCTAATGCATATATTAATTGTTTTATGATCTTTTCATGGATATTATATCTTTCACCATTGTTTATCGCGAAGGTGTCAAATTGTAACTAATATAAAAATATATACCAACATATATTTGACACGTACAGATTTGGATAATCACTTGCAACAATTGCCAGTTGCTGCCTTTTGTCCTTCTGTCTCAACTAATCGGCGACCTTGACCACTTGTACTTGCACTTCCTGATTGTTCATTCTTTGGAAGTTTTTTAGCTGTAATGTAATAAATAAAACTTTATTTAGCTAAAACAAATTAGAATATTCCATATAAAAAGAAATTAATAAAACATTGCAAAAAAGAACTCTAAGTTAAGTAAGTTAATATACATTTTATGTTATGAAAGTATATACACACTGTATGTAATTCAATAAGTGGTATTATTTCAAATCCAGATGCTTCCTTTATATATAGCTTAGATAAATATAATAAAATTATTTGTTTAACAAAACAACCTTACCAATTGCCAAAAATATATCATTAACATTCATTGCTGTTTTGGCTGAAGTTTCCATGAAAAGAAGGCCATTTTCGTCAGCATAAGTTTGAGCTTCATCAAATTCTACAACTCTTTTGTTCGAAAGGTCGGCTTTATTTCCAGCTAATGCTATAACTATACTTGGACTGGCTTGTCGTTGCAATTCCTTCACCCACGTTTGGGCACGTACAAATGTGTCCTGTAGTTTTTATAATAAAAATTTCACAATCAAGAATTTATGTTTTATAAATAAGAAGTTAGAAAGTAATATTTATTACAATTAATCAAAAATAAGACAAATCATAAAACAAGTAGTCTTATTAACACAAAATTCAGAATATGTAATTTGGATTTCTTATGTTCTTAAATAAATATTTACCTTGAATATTGCATATAATTTATAGCATATTAATCTTATATTTATAATTTTTTTTTTAAATACTGAATTTGATAGATCTTTACTCACCTGGTTTGTTATATCATATACAACAATAGCTGCCTGTGCACCACGATAATACATTGGTGCAAGACTATGATAACGTTCTTGTCCTGCTGTATCCCAAATCTCAAATTTTACAGTTGTATCATCCAGGCACACAGTTTGTGTTAAAAATGCAGCTAAAATGGATAAAATATTAGTTCATTATATTATTAATATAAAATTATTATAAATACTATTAATTATAATCTATTTTTTTTTTATGTGATTGTACTACTTAATAGTAGTAAATACTTATAGAAATATCCAAATTTGTACCTCCGATAGTGCTTTCTTGATATTCATGGAACTGTCCTTTCACAAACCTCAAGACCAAACTTGATTTTCCCACAGCAGATTCTCCAAGCAATACCAATTTAAATTGACATATTTTTCCTTGCGTTGAACCATTTGGCCTCTGGGCTGTACCCCGATTAGCCATGATCACCTAAATTTAAAAGATTTGTAAATACACCTAGAATATACTATTCTATTATTATAAAAACCAAATATGAATTTTCTTGTTTATAACGAACTAATATTTCCAATGAAATGCATTTAATACATTTAAGAATAATGAAAAATCTCAATCTATATTTATATAGTAAAATATACATTTAAACATAAAATTTCAATTATTTTATATCCATTCAATTACTGCAAATAATAAATTATTAAAATAACTCTGAAATTGACATCTATAAACTATATTACTTCAACTATAAAAAATAATATATACCCAATTATATAGATAATAAAATTATATATATATATATATATAAAACAATTTAAATTTTGAAGTAAATTTCATTTTTTTATTTGCACCTAAACCTTTAAATCAGCAGATAAATGTCTATTTATACTGAAAGTTCATATATAATAGATAAGACTTTCATTTACGTACGTAAAGTAATCGTCATTTAAATACATGTTTTAACTTGAGCTGACTTTAACTAACTGAACATGTTGATAAATATGAACAATGAATCATGAATTTTTCTTATAAAATTTAAAACACTGCAGAAAGCTATATACAATAGTAATTTTTTAATGTGAGATTTACCAAACAAGAACAATTAAAAAAAACTAGTACGTCAAATTTACATTTGCAGAAAAGTAGTACTTTTCTAAAAATGAAAATATTAAAAATAAGATATTTCATTGTAGAAAAATAGTAAATATACTAAATTTTGCAATCAAACGCCATACATATCAAATCATATACCTTTTCACAATAGTATAAGTGTTATAACTTTCCAACTAGCAATTACTCTGTATAGAACGGTATAAAATAATTCGAGGCATATATTCATGTAATACTGTGCAAATTGTTAATATTATAAAATGCAAAATTTTACTACATGTAAGTAAATCTCTAAAAAATTGTGTTAAATTCAGTTTGCCACGAAATATTTACAATTAAATAAGTGTGAGAGTAATTAATATGGATTATTATAAATGGTTGAAATTCCGTTAAAATACATTACATGAAAAACTGATCAAAGAACGAAATGCAAAAACTGGAATAACAAAGTGTATATTAAGGTGTTTACAATACAAGCATACAATAACGATAAAAATCGCAATTGTGAATGCTGACAAAAAACATAGCATGAAACTTGATAGCAAATTTAACGCTCTAATATTTCACTAAATATTAACTCGTACAAACGCGTACAACAAAATTCGATTGTCTATTCTATTGCATTTGTTTTCTATGAGTCACTTACTGAACAAACACAGTAGATAAAAATCAAACAAAAAAATAATAACGTATGTGGGTTTAACCCATTAAAGCAGAGGACTCTGTTAATTACATTATCCAATTAGTTCGCGAGGGCAAACTTGTCGAATTGGACAAGTCCGGTGTTGGTTGCGATAATGTTACAATTGATAAAACTAAACAGACTCTCTAAAATGATAAATGTATAGCCTATTTAACGAGGAATGAACAAGTGAGAATTGGTAACACGATGACTAAACGCAGCAACTTCACGGCAATCACGGGATTCGCGGCGACGAAAAGGAAACAGGTCCGCATCGCGCGATACTGCTGTTGGGTATGGGCTGACAGCAGAGAGAAAGAAAGAAAAAAAAAAAAACGTTCCTAAGAGAGACACAGACTAAATGAAAATCATATACACACACACACGTATATGTAGAGAGAGCTTACGTGCATTTAGAAACAGAATAAAGCTACATCAAATTTTGCTACATCATACATATAAACTCACCCCAAACTTATCTACGCAACCAATGGCTCATAACCTTCAGCGAAATAGCATTATCGAAAAATCACAAGAAACCGTTAAAGCGGTGCATAGGGACTATGAAAGAAAGAAAGAAAACGATAAGGNTCAAAAAAAAAAAAAAAAAAAAAAAAAGAAAAAAAAGAAAACCACATGTCCTAGGATATAACACATAAAATCTTTCGACAATGTTCGTGCAATGAAATACACAGCATTCTTCAAGCACATTCTTTGCGTTTGTTACAGATATAACAATATTCCACAAACATGACTTTTTTACCCACAATAGCCAGGCTGTAAGGGGAGAAAAGGAAAGAAAACACTAGAAAAAAGAAAGAAAGAAGAGAAATGTGTTTGAGCAGTAGCAAGGAAAGGGACACCTGCTAATACGATGAAAACTGAATTTTCAACGGTTAACCTGCTAGCGTGAGGAAGTTCGCCGTCAAATAAGAATGCGGCACTAGCTCTTTAGACGGTCGATGGGCGCACAACACCGCGCGACGATGATTAATGTCAATTCACTGCCGCGCGACAGATACGATCACTTGTCTTGAGTAAATCGGCCCACTAACCGAGCATAGATCGTGCAATCTATATAGAATGTGTACATTTATGACAGCTCCGGTTGGTACACACGCACACTCGCACACGCAGGACAGATTACACGACTCTACGAAGCTCTCGTTGATTTTTCTCACATTCCCCCCCTTTTATCTGATCGAGAAATCAGACTTCTTTTTTTTTTTTTGGCCACTTTTTCGAAAAGAAGTAATAGTAACTGTTCCAAATCGCACTTCTCCCAGCAATACAGATGATAATACGATGTCTCTGTAACCTAACAGAAACGGAAATTGAAGTTGAAGTCGATCGCACTTATGAAGAATCAGACGATTTAAGGTCCAAATCACGCACACGGTACACAGTGCTGCAACACTTTCATTTACAACGTCAGATCCGAAAGTCACGATAACACGCAGTAGTTTACCACCGAACAATCAGTGAGACAGTCAATTACCCAGATATTCTACGTGAAATTCTGATGAAATGCTGAACAGATTTCTGAGAAGATCCTTTGAGAGTATCCTTCCTTCAATGTCGTTTTCTTTTTACACTCCAATCGGAAATGGCGCATTTCGATGAACACGACCGGAAAACGGCGCCACTGTTGACCTATAAGATTAATTTCATTCTATGGTACATCCCTTTATACATAAGTAGTTAAGAAAATCGCTAATTTTCACAATTTTAACAATATCGTAATTTATATTTATATTTCTAATGTTATTGTGATAAATCTTCGTTCTTTTTGACATTTTATTTTATATTCTATTTTTGAATTTATTCCACCGTAACGTATAAAGTTGCATGTGTTTTTACCAGAAAAAGTCCGGGATCTTCGTTATTTATAAATTTTATATTTTCGCATAATGTATAACACTGGATATTAAATGTATATTATAATAGCATAAAGTGAAAAACATCTGAATTTCATAAATTCGCGCTAGGGATATTAGTTAGTTAATTTTGTACAATAAATGTTTCAGGCGGATACGCAGTTTTTTTCTATACGATAAATCATTTTTTTTAAATATCTAAATTCCTAGTTTAAACTATTTTGGAGTTTTTATTTTATATCAAATATGTGATTATGCAATTACTAAATTCGTAAAATTAGAAAAATAGAAACTATTACTATGTAATAATAAATTGCTTTTTTTTTTTGTAATAATGCTTGTAATTAAATCATAACTAAAACAAACATTTATTTCAAAATCAGTATCATTTAGTGATAATAATGATAAATCTAAGTTACAAAGTGAAAAATGAATTACAATAATAATTAAATGTCTAACAAAATTAATTAAATTTAAAAATAAAATGCAAAAAGAATAGGAATTTCATATATGAGTATTAGCTGCATTGATTGACTTTGATTCAATTGGTCAATTTTGAATACAATATTTAGAAATGGCCGCCAAATACCGGTTTTCCGCGAAATGATATTATCAATTTTGTGAATGTGTTATGTATTAAAAATATGCACATGCTTCGTATTTTTGGAATGTAAAATAAGAATTGCTTATATTGCATATGTGTATATGTATACATTGTTATACATGTATTTCGACAAAGATTTCACTGAGAAAAACATCTTTTAATCATAGTGCATGTAATTTAAAACGTACAAAAATTTATTGAATTTCCAATTTGAATATCATTAAAACTAAATTAAAGAACCAAAAGATTCGCTAAAATTCGAAATTTTACAATTATTTATGATACGTTAATTGAACATAATGGACAAATACCAACATATAAGAGCCTTTATATCAGCGGTTGTAGAATATACTAAACATCCAAGTGAAACAACAGCTACAATTTTGCAACGAAATCTTGGGGTAATTATATATTAATTTTATAATAAATTGAAAAATGACAGCTATTATAATCTTATATTATAATCTTACATGATACAAAAAATGATTTATGAAAGATAAAATAATGAACTTTAATAAATATGTAACATTCTATTCAATATATGAAATGTTTTTTATAATAAAAATTTATCCCCAAAAGGTAATAAGTACATCACTGGATTTGAGTATTTTTGACCCTGGAACGAGCATAGCAGCAGAGTTCTATGTCAGTTTACATGAGCTTATGAATTCATTAGCTTCTAGAACTACTTTGATTTGGAGCACTGTTGATGTTTTACAAAATGCTTGTCGCAATGCTGCTGCAAGACAAGCTCTTATTCATACATACAAGTTTGCACCAATATTGGCAAGATTATTGGAAGTATGTATATTTGTTTTTGTTAAAAGAATATATATATATATATAAAAAATGCTTGTCGCAATGCTGCTGCAAGACAAGCTCTTATTCATACATACAAGTTTGCACCAATATTGGCAAGATTATTGGAAGTATGTATATTTGTTTTTGTTAAAAGAATATATATATATATATAAATATATAAAGATACATTTTTTATTATATCGAAGGTTCATATTTTGCTCTTTGCAATAAAATTTCTTAAACTGAAAATGTAACAATGTAATGTTCACGTATAATAATAATAATATATATATATATATAAATATATAAAGATACATTTTTTATTATATCGAAGGTTCATATTTTGCTCTTTGCAATAAAATTTCTTAAACTGAAAATGTAACAATGTAATGTTCACGTATAATAATAATTTCGCAGGCAAATTTAACAAGTGAGAAAAGAATAAGAGTGTTGAAACTACTTCAAGAATTGACATATGGCATAAAAATTTCATGGCAAGAAGCTCACTTACCTTATCTAGTATCGATATTAACACAATGGGTGACACAATCTAAAGAAGAAAACATTATTGCACTTTCCTTAGGTGTACTAGTAAATTTGTGCTATAAAAATCTTCCTGCTGTATATATACTAATGAGGACAATTGACACAAAAGCGTTTATAAGAACTTTATTAAAACTACAACATTGTAGTGTTAACACCAGTGTACAATGTTGTAAACTTTTGATTATATTAGAACATACAAATACGAATATTTCAGAGAAATATATTTTGGATTTTGCTGCTGTCACATTCAGTAGTCTTATCACTGCAATGAAACAAAGAGATGTTCTATTATTGAGACACATCATAGATTTCTTTAACGATGTTGGACAAAATGAGCATTCCCATGCTGTGTTACTAACATATCCACAGTGAGTTATTTTATAATTTTCGGTTTACTTTTGGTATTTAATATAAAATATGTTTATTGTCTTAATTAGTTATGGTAAAGATGTGGAAAATGTCTTGGCTACATTAGAAGATAATGCAGATCCAGAATGTGTTGCTCTTATGATGGAATTTTTGTCATCTTTAGTAAAATTAAAATTATCTTCTTTGGTGTCTCTATATCCTTTATATGTAAAAACTGCAATGACTTGGGTTCCAGTAGAACAGGTATATCTTCATTTTATGCAGATGTATGAAATAAAGGATAACAGATTATAATAACTCCTTTTAAATCAGGTGTG